>CM046046.1:35868926-36101426 GCA_025215565.1 Flaveria ramosissima
CATAACCGTCAACCTGAATGTCGCAGATGAACAACCACTCATCATCACGATTAATTAAAATAGAACCACAACTCCAACAACATGAACACATCATCATCAAAATATGACAATCATGAATAGAAACAACCAATTCCACACAAAATGCCTTAGATGAACACTAGTCCATCATCATCGACGTAAGTAGAAAAGGCAACAATCAAATGACAAAAGCAACAACATACAACCGCAACCCCACTAACAATTTAGCATAAGACTTAAAACCCAAAATAACACATAAAAATGTTAACAACACACCGAACACCATCACAAAACAAAAAAGCCCTCTCTCTGTACAATCATTAAACAATAAAAATGACAACAAATATAGACGAGAACCTCACCAACATTGACCATTAAACGCATCATCAACACTAAAATAAGGGCTCTCGTATGCGCGATTGCCCATCATCATTGAGCAAAGGACGAAAAGAACATCTTGTTGCAACCTCGTAGACGCCACCAAAGACGGTCTACAAACCATTAGCTGTGTCCAAATCAATAAATCTAAGCCGGTATCGGTATGCGCCACCCTCCATGGACGGCAGCCACGTTATTGCAATACCACCAAAAGCCCAACAAAACATCAAAACCAGATTAGGGCTTTCAGATGTGCCATGACCCATTATTGTCGAGCAAAGGATGAATAGATAAGACGTCACCACCATGCAAAAGCCACCAAAGGAGGCCGACAGACCACCCGGCGGCATCCAAATCGTCAAAGGTTGTCATGGAACATGCCACCATCTATGGACAATGACGATACATGGCCCCAGCGGAGCCGCCACCCACACACAACACCAAAAACCACCCCACCAATAAGACATACATCACGCGGCCGGCACACGCTGTAGACGGCGAGGCGATGCAAGTGGTAAACAACACCAACGAACCCTCTCTCTCTCTCTCTCGAAATAAACCAAAGTGTTTATGTAAAATAAGTAAACACCGCTTTACCTAAACACATTTGTGGGAGGGATCAAAATGCAAACCCCTAAAACCTTAGTTGCCAAACCATAAAAACAACAAACAACACTGCTAATCAACTTGTATTTTTAACATACAGGGTAACTATATATAATAGCAGTTATATAGTTATTATTAGTTTGTGGTTATTTTATTATATGAAAGATATTTATATTTATAATAATTATTGATTGTCCAGTCTCACATTTCTAATTAAGCAAAACACATGGAGTTGAAGTTCATACTTGTTTATGAAGTGAGTCCATATTTTAGCCTGGGATCGTTTTCAAGTTTTACTTATTTTCAAACTTTTAATGATTCCTTTAAGCATATATCTAACCATGAAGGTGGTAATGTTGAGACATTTGAATGCGACTTAAAATTATATATTGAAAGGACATAGGCAAATTCTTTTTGAATGTTCATTGAATTGCTTTTCGATTTCTTTGATTTCAATCAAGCCTAATTACAAGTCTGAGGTAAAAAAACTAATCGTATATAATTTTTCAAAATCAAGCCAAGAGCCAAATTTGATTTTGATAATAAAAAGAAATAAAAGAATATCAAGCATTAAGTAAGAATATATGGGTGGAAGGTCGGGTTCAATAACAAAATCATTAGAGTAAAAGTGGTATAGCTTCACCTGCATTTAAGACGGGTTGATGTAATCTAATTATTTAAGACGGGTTGATGTAATCTAATTAGTTGTGGTGTAGTTCCTAGTATATTAACATTTGCCGTTAAAAAAATAAGAATATATATTTATGACTATATATAAAAGTAATACACGTGATTTGAATTCAGTTTTCCATTTGACAATCATGAACATTTAAACCTATGAAACACAAAATTTTGAATTTTGTGTGGCATGTAGACCAAAATAACAACTTGGTTTATGGTTCGTTAAAAATTGTGTTTTTTTATATTACAATCAAACCCCTAATTTTATAGAAACTTTTATACAGATAACAACGTCATCTTGCTAAGTTTAACTAGATTTGAAGAATATAATCTATCGTGTAATTTATTTTGTAGGCAACAAATCTTTTCACAATATTGTTGGCATGCACTATGTGTGTGTGATGAAAATGTAGCATGCATGCTTCTTACATCTTGTATAGACTATATATGTTATAGTTTATAATTATGTGACTCTTTAAATTTTGATGTTATGACTAACATAGTTATTCTAACCTTAACAATATGATTAATCATCTCATTAGGTCACCAATTCTCCATGTTAAAGCTTTGCAAGCAGAGTTTAGAAATTATAGCTTCCAAATATATCCCTCAAATCCAAGGTTATCAATCTAAGATCCATAACAATAGTCACTAACATGAGGATTCTTCTACTACCACTATAACATGTAACTATACATCTAGTACATCATCCAGTTAAATCCATCATTTGTACTACGGATTTACAACATAAATGAAAAAATTATACCAATGAAGCTGGGTTGATGTGTGAATTAGTATGGATGAGGTTGAGTTTTCAAAATCCATGTGAATTTCTATGTGATAATTGTACTAGAATCCGTGTGATTTCGATATCCCAAATCAGACCAAATGATCCCTTTGTATTATGGTTGAATCAATGCAATGAATCATAAACGTTCATGACATGACCGATGGCGGTTATAAGCATTATAACAATCAACCGTTATCAATTTCATATGTAGTAACAACATCAACAATAACTTTGTTACTACCAAGGACTTGTTCATTAACAATAAGTTGTTGCTAATCACTTTTGCTATCAAAGACCAAGTTATTACTATAAAAACCAAGTTGCTATTGATTATCAGTCGTTACTACTCATCGGCCAATTCAAAACCAAAGTTCTCTCGACCTTAGTTATTACTGAAGTTCATTAATGATCAAACCTAGCATCATTGATGAGCAACTCTTAGTGTATAACAAAAAATGAAAAACAAATATTCTAATACTTAACCCAAACAAAAGGCTTTGGCCCTTAAACCCCATAGACATAGCTACTAACAGCCTACCCTGCACCCCTTGCGTATAATGAGTTTAACCCCTTAAACTATCAAGATGTCATAATATTTAAAAAAAATAAGAAGATTTAATCATATTTGCATTCTACACCTTTCAACTTGTACCAAACTATACTCTACATTTTTGTGAGGGCTTATCTGAATCCAAGTTACTTAAAACAGGCTAACCACACTAAAATCCAAACATAATATATTTTCGTGGTTTATAAAAAACTTATAATACAAATAATCTAATTTACTATTTACTACTTTTCTTTCGTGTGTTGTTTGGAAAACCCCAGGGACGATTTCTTTAATTCCCTCAAACTAAATATTGTCTAGAAGATCACAGTATCACACACACCCTCACCGTCTTAACATAGCGTAACACTCCGGCAACCACTCCGGCGACCACTCCGGCGAACACTCCGGCGGCCGGAAAAATGTCGACGGCGAACCGTAACCCCGAAATCCGAAAAGACGCCGTCAACAACCGCTTCGTAATATTATCTCCGGCGAGATCTCGCCGCCCATCGGACTTCAAATCCAAACCCCAACCCAAATCCGACTCAACACCGACCTCTAACGCCCAACCGCAGTGTCCATTTTGCATCGGCAACGAGCACCAATGCGCACCGGAGATCTTCCGGTCGCCGGAAGATTCTGCTTCCGATTGGAAGGTGCGTGTGATCGAAAACTTGTATCCAGCTCTCAGTAGAGACTCTGAAGTGAAATCAGATAGCGACGGTTGTTGTGACGCCGGTGAGGTGAGTTTGAGGGGGTTCGGGTTTCATGACGTTGTGATTGAGTCTCCGGTTCATTCGGTTCACTTGTTGGATCTATCGGCGTCGGGAGTTGCGGTGGTGTTGCTTGCGTATAGGAAGAGGATTCAACAGCTTTGTGGTGTTGGTTCGATCAAGTATGTTCAGGTAGTGTTTAGTGTTTGATTCGATTTTGTTGTATGATTTGTGGTTTGTTGTGATTTATGAACTTTAGATTCTTATGAATTCATCTGATTGTTTATGTGCTTTTGTTATTGTTAATCTAATGTTATCAAATTGGATGTAATACGAAGATTAACAACTGAATTACCTGCTTATATTGTGTTTAATTTCTGCAAGTAAGAGTTTTTAGATGTAATTGTAAACCCAAATTTGTATGATGAACCTTGTGCACAAGTTTCGTTTCTGCTATGGACTCTTTAGTTTTAGTTGCAGTCATCCTTTTGACAGCAACTTTCTGAAGAAATATTAAGAATTTGACAGTAAGATTGAGCTGGAGATAATTGCTTTAGTTACATGGAAAAAGGTTGAGGTGGTGTTATTGTCCCATTCACCGACAAATGGGTCGATTTGGATAACGTGTTTGGAGCATTTAAGTTTTGGAATAAATTACTACCATTTCAACGCATTTCGGTTAAGTTCTGTGACTGCAATTGGCCATTTCGATTGCTTGTTAACAAAAATGTTGTCGAATTTTTATTGTAAATGTGTGTTTTTAAATCTCTTTATGGTCATTTACAATCGTTTTTGTTGTTTTAGATACAAGTTTTATGATTGTTATCTGTTTTGTGTGATGTAGGTATTCAAAAACCATGGTGCATCAGCTGGGGCTTCGATGAGTCATTCACATAGTCAAATTCTAGCTCTTCCTGTTATTCCATCCACTGCTTCTACTCGTCTCAACAGCATGAAGGAATACCATGATCAAACAGGAAAATGTGCTCTTTGCAATATTCACACAAACAAATTGTTGATAGATGAATCGACACATTTCATTTCTATTTCTCCATTCGCCTCAACTTTTGCTTTTGAGACATGGATCATTCCGCGCTATCATTCTTCACACTACCATGAACTTGATGAAAATAAGGTACTTCAGTCATTATGTTGAGTTTTGTTTTTGGTTCAAATTTTATTCATGAGCTAGAGGTGTTAAAACAGTCCAGTTAGGTATTGGCTCGGGTCAAAATGGGCAATTGTCACCACAGGTCAAACAGGGTGGTGAAGCCGGTTAGATTTGACCCACAATAAATTTCTAATCCGTTTGTAAAAAAAATGTTTTTAATGATTAGGATCATGTTAGGTCACTTGTGTTCAATAGTTTCAACAAGGCCACCAAATATTTTAGAACAACTTTAGAGGTCACCAAAGCATAATTTGGTTCATATATGTTATTCCAGACAAAAACTTGAAAATTTATTTATCAATTTAATAAATGGCCCTAAATGAAAAGTGTTTGTCACTTTTAGAGTTTCAAAATGACAGAACACCTCTAAATCTATCTACATTTGAAGGCATACCGTCATTTTACACTTTTCAGCAAGTGTCAATCAGTATAGAAGAAACTAAATTGATACATTGGTGACTGCCAAAACTGATTTGATAATTAGGCAATCTTAATGACAACTTTTAAATACCTGAGTGACATGCATTTTTTTGTAAGTAGTTATCGCGTCAAACATAATTACAAAACTATGCTTATTACAATAGTAGTCATGTTTAGATGTCCAGCTCTAATGAAATTGATAGAAATAACCTTTCTGGTTTAATTTTGCAGGCTATTGATCTTGGAGGATTGCTGAAACTTACACTTAAAAAGCTGTCCATCCAATTAAATGACCCACCATATAATTTTATGATTCATACATCTCCTCTTGAGGTCACTTCCTCTCAGCTACCTTACACTCATTGGTACATACAAATTGTACCACAATTATCTACAATTGGTGGTTTTGAAATGGGAACAGGGTGTTACATAAACCCTGTCTTCCCAGAGGATGCTGCAAAGATCCTTAGGGAAGTAGAGATTCCAACTAGAGAATAAACTTGACTTCTATTTCATCTTTTTTGTAATTTCATAGTTGAAAATTGCTTATCATAATGTAATAAGTAAGAACATGAAACAAATGAACTTCCATAATGCTACAACAAAATCCTTTTACAGAACATGCATAACTTCTTGCACTGAACACAGAACAATTTGAGAAATTAGGTAGGTACGAGGTGGTTGTAGCCTGCATCTAGATCTTGTATCCACAAGAAACAAACAACTGCAATCAGCAGAACAAATAGTCCGGAAGCAATGCTGACAGCTGGTGATATCTGCGCTTTTGATTTCACCTTAGTTTGAGGAACAAGTTCTTGAGACTGATGCAAATTTTGACTCCCACTTGTTGGGAACTGGATGTCTTCAGTTGAAGACACCGATTCTGAGGCGCCATTAAACTGCTCATCTTCATTAGCAAAACTCTCATTGAAACCGTTTTGATCATTACTTGAATTAGGGCTCCAATTGAACTTGCTGGAAGGAGGGCTTCTGAATCTTTGGCTTTGATTTTCTGAGCAGTCACAGTTTGAAACCTGAAGAGACTTCACCAGTTTTCTTGGAGTTGTGAAAAGGTCAGTGTTGTCGACATTAACATACGATCTTGATCTCTGAAACAAAAGTAAGTAGTTAGTCTGGTTAATGGTGTGGCTTAATGCATCACTTACTAGAGCGTCGATTTTGCTGTTTAAAACTTGTTAGTTTAGCTGTTAAGGCCAATAGGGTCTAGAAGTTAAATAGGTTGGGCATGTTAACCCAAACCTGACCTGAAACCTTATAGTGGTTAGCCGTGTGAAACTGTAAACCCAGACCGAACCCATGAATCCCCAACCAAAACCCGTCTAGTTCTTGTTCAATCCAGACTGAGTTCTTGTGTACATGTTCAAAATCTGTTCAAGAAGTGTTTTGATTTTACCCGAAATGACCCGTTTCAGTCTGTACAAGAAGTACTCATATTGACCCGAACTGATTTGAAAGAGTTACCTAATCTGCAGTTAAACATAAGTTATGTGTCTAAAAGGAAACATGAAATTTCATTCACCTGAGGACTAGGAGTAGCGCTTCTCGAGGTTTTCGAGACACCATTGGTTGGGCTCACAGGCATGAAGCCCGAAAACCCGTCTTCATAATCTTCTTGGGTCTGAGAGCTTTCAATGACACTTCTAGGAGTACTCATCTCACCCGAAAACAACCCATCTTTCAGTGACACATCAACGTTGCTCCATAGTTTCCGGTTGATACTTCTACTATCAGAATCACGTTCTCGTGATGCAAAACTTATCGAAAATGGCGAATACGATATAGAAGAGCCGTATTCACCAAAAGAATCTATGGTTTGTGATCGAGGAGATACACTTCTGTGCTCGCGTTTGGATCCTTTCTCGACCAAGATTCTTTTAGCCGTTTGTATAGCTTCAAAAGCAGCCCCTTTAACATACGCCATTTGATCGCTTTGACACTTTTGAAACTCTTCAATCACAAACGGCAATTCCGATATCATACATTTATAATCCAAACTCCTCATTAAAAAGTTCACCATTTGAATAGCTGACAACCGTTTCTGCGAATTCCCCTCTGTCACACCCATGTTCAAGATCCCGACACCAGCCCGAATCAACAATCTTGCATAACCTTCAACATCTGAACCATTATGTTTAGCTAAAGCCATGACCAACCCGATATGCGAATTAGTCTGCATAGGCTTTTCTAAAGCCGCAGCCACCCTTTGACAAACCTCATTGACCATTTGACTCGAAGAAAACCGCCAGTTATCCGCTTCCACAAGCGCCTTCAAGCAAAGTGCTGCACCCGATGATAAATTCTCTTGACTAGATAAAAGAGAATCCGAAAGCGGTTTACAAAGAGAGTGAATAATCTCTCCTTTCTTGTCATCAGGTGTCATAGGGTCCATTCCATACCTCGCGATGGCGGGGACGACCTTTGAGCAAGCTTGATGAAGAGCAAACGAGCCCGCACTAGAAGTCAAAGTCTTGACGATGGTCAGCATGATGTTGTCGATTTGAGGAACGATTTTCGGGCCATGAACACGAGCAAGGACTTCATAAAGCGAGATGGTGTATTCGCCAGACGTTAACCCGGTCTCTTTGGTCTCGGAAACTTGAGCAAGAAAGATCGGAATCGCCTTCGAGTCCAAATCTTTTACATATGATTTCAATGCTTTCATGGCTGATTTTCTGCTATTTGAATCTTTATCAAGGTTTTCCAACTGTCTTCTAACCACCGGACTCAAGTTTCTTCCCATTTTATAACAAAACTGCAAAACCAAAACTAGAACTTCAATAAACTTCTAAAAAGTTGTTCCAATTTTGAAACTTAATTATAAATTTGAAGCTCTAAATTGTAAACCAAATCGTTAAACATAAATCGTCAAAACCAAACTGTAAACTACACTACTTGCTTCGGTTTTTCGGTTTACAAACAAAGATCAGTCTCAACACTAGTACTTTTAAAGTCTTCAAATGAGTTAAAAGTATCAAGAATCAAAACAAGACAGATCTGAAAGCTTCAATTCTTCATGGGTTTTTGAAACTTCAATGAAATTTAAATCAAAACCAATTCAAATTGGAGTTTAAAATTCACTCACGAACATCCAGATCCAAGCACAAATGATCAAATTCAGTAAAACAAAAGTCAAAATTCAAGAACAATATTCAAAATCAAGAACTAATCAACCAATCAATCAACAAAAGCTACAAACCCTTTAAATGTATGAAGATCGCCATCTAATACGTACAAATTCCACTTCAAAATCGCTCACAAACATCCAGATCCAACACAAACGATCAAATCCAGCACCCAGAAAGTCAAAATTCAAGTACAAGATTCAAATTTCAAAATCAACGAGAGAAAATCAATCAATCAATCAGTACATCTGGAGTCAAATTAATATAAAAAATGTCAAAATTGAAGAACAACATTCAGATTTCAAAATCAATGAGAAAGAATCAATGAATCAACACCTGTTCGACTGTAAAACCCTTTTTGCAGCAGCTGATTTCACCTTAATCTTGCATGAAATCGTATGAAGAATCTCTGGGATATGATTAAATTGCCCAGAAAGATGAAGAACTGATGAACTGTTTGTATGAAGAGAATCTTGAAATCTTGAAGTAATTTGGAGGTGCGAGTATTTCGTTTGAATGTAGTGATGGAGGTGTGTTTTAATTTGATTTATAATTTCCCCCCTTTTTGGTAAAGATTTGTTTTTTAGGGTTTCCTTATTATTTCAAATATTTTTTTCTTTTTTGTCCTTATTTTTATTCTTTGACGAAAATGTCCCCAAATTTTAAAAGAACAATATTCTCCCTTAATTATACTTTTATCGTCTAGTAAAAAACATACGTAAATAGATGTATTTAATACAGGATATGAGATAATAAAATTCACTTCATATTCTTTATGGTATATGAAACAATATATTTATATTTCCTAAAAAATACAATATTCAATCAAGGTTACGAACATCATCTTCCACGTCAATCAAGAGATCGAAAAACAATATTTCATTGGGGTTTACAAGTTTTAAAGACAAAAATGTCTATCACATGGATGACACATGTTATCTAATTTGTTAAAACTTAATTGAGAATTAGTGGTGAAGAAAATTTGTGTAACAATCTGATAGAAGTTGTGATTAAGTTTGAATTTTCATTTTAGGGACCAACTTACAATCTAACTAAGCCACAAAAAACATTTCTACAAATTTTTCATATATAATAAAGTTGGCAATAGCATATAGTTTAGAGCTAAAATTCAAATGTGAAATATGATTAATCTTAGAGCATTCACAATCCATCACTTATACTCATTTTTATTATTCTACTAAATATTACTATTTTTTCTCTCTACTTCTTAAATAAATAATATTTTTTTATATTTTTATTATTATCTTTTCTAACTCATCCACTCACAACCACTTTAAAAAATATTAAAAAAATTATTGGGGTTGTAATATGTTTCTCTAAATATAAGAAAATACGGTACAATCCCATAATTTTCTAACTTTTCACTCACAATCACTCTCAACCATCACTTATAATATAAGATACCCATTCATATAAATATAAGAAACCCGCTATGAATGTTCTTAGGGCGTAGGAAGTTAATAAAATTGATTAAGAAGATCAACTTTGTCATTTCACGAATTTGTATTCCAAGTGGGCCGCTTTGTTTACTTTTTGCCGCCCTTTTGTTTTCAAATTTTCAATCTTTTTAGAGATCCAAATATGGAATAGACCAAGAGAATAATTAAAGAAAAGTACACTTATAGTTTTTAAGCATATTTCAGTTAACAAAACCATATTTGATGCGCAATTTAACCATATATTTAGTGCGGCATGTTGTGTCTTACGGTTTGAATACATGACTTTAAGGTTACAAAACAGTAACCTTACAGTTGATTTAAGATGTGTCATCTATCGAAGATCAAAAGTTTATACACAAACTTATATTCATCCACACTTCACCCTGGGATCATATTTTACCCATAGTGACTTCAAGCAACAAACCATTCCACTCTTCTAATTTTGACATTTTATTGCAAAGTAACAAACTTTGATAAGAATTATGATTTCTAACTACTACCAATGATACAAAGTGTTTAAAATTATTTTATAATTAAATCTAATTTTATTTCCAAACAATCCCCATAACATGACTCCTTTAGTATTCACCACTTATTGATTGAAATCTCAGATGACTGATTTCAAGAATACAATGAATACATTACATGGAGGAAAACAGATGCGTAATTTACGTTAAACGACACGTACTCACTGGTTACGGTGGAAGCGTACAAACTCACTTGTTACAGTGGAAGTTGTCTGCAAGTCGGACAAAACCACTTCCCCTTAAACCGGGTTTCGGGTGTCAACCCGACACACGAGTAATGAAACCACTCTCCACCTTGACACTGTCAAACACCAAAAAACAATTATGTTATATGACTACTGTAATGGATCTTTTGTAAACTATGATTAACACGTTAATCATTCAATAAGAAACTAAAAAGAAAATGAAAAATAAAGTATTTGTGAGTCGATACAACGTAACAATCTGGCTGCGTCCATTTCACATACGAAAAAATGAACAAGTTCAATAGCATATGAACTAAATCAAGAAAGTTTGAGCATATAAACTTACATTCTCATTGTCACATGCAATCATATCACCATAGGAGACCTGAAGAAAAAATAATTACCCATGATGTTATTCGAATCAATTTGTTATTAGATGTCATAAAAATAAACGATATAGATTTGTTTATATTCGAATGGAATGCAGAACCTGATGACAAACACAGTAGGTAGGTTCGTTTGGATCAATTGGTTGATCGATCTCCAATGGGGTGGCATAATCCCGTTTGAAACCACCAGGTGGTGGCATGAGCTCGAAATCCCTATCCCTATGGTCCCACTCTCTATCCCGGTAATCAACTTTCTTAGACTGAGGTGTTAAATAAAGTGATTTTCGCTTCTCATTTTTAGGAACTAAAGGTAACGGAGGAAGTATTGCAGGTTCATCTGCTGGTAGTTTTCCCTCTGCAAATAATCGATAATTCTTCTTTTTAATTAGTAAATACATCTAAGAAACAAATTCAATGAAAAAATGTAATGGAATTCATATTAGGTTGTCACCAAAAGTGCAAAGTTTCTTTTTTTTCCGGTTGGTATTCAATCCTGATTCAGTTTAAATTAGTAGCTTTGATCATGATACATGAGTTAAGTTTGTTTTGTCCTTCTAAAGGGGCGTTTTAGACATTCGACTAATAATCAAACATTAATATGTGGAGACGGAGGGACTAACTAACTAAAGTGAAATTAATTGAAACCTTGTTTTAAATCCTCAGCAAAGTTGTGCAGATCCTCGTCAAGACGTTTTACATGACTGTCTATCTGGAAGTCAAGTTGGAATAAGCATAAGACAGAACAAGTTCAAATTAGAAAAGAAAACAAAAAGTAACCCAGAAAATATAACAAACAGAACATAATCTGTTCAACATTAGTGTTTTTCCTATGGTTTTTGCTTAAAAGCTGCAAAGATATTCTCCCAAGTACAGTGATCTCCTATGGTTTATGCCAATTGAAAATAATACTTCTTTCCTAGTAAGATACAATTATTTATGTAGTTGCTAAGAAGTAAATTGGATAGGGAGAATTATTCATAGAGAAACATAGACAAACACATAAAGTCAACATATTTTATAAAAACTCACAAGATCATAAGCTTGGCGTGCAAGAAGGACCTTCTCGGTACATAGACTTAAAGCATTATCTTGGTTTGCTTCAATCTCTTTCTTCATTTTCTCAAAAGCCACGTCATCATCTTCATAATTGCCTTTATTAGAGTTTTGAGAAGCCATATCCAAGCAGTTCTTTGTCTGCTGCCTTGTCTGATTTATCATGGCTAGAACACAAAAGGCACAACCTTGATCATCTCAATTAGGCAATTATCAATTACTAATCTATTTCTTTCTAAAGCAAAGATACACTTTTAGAAACAAAACGTATCATGTTTCTAAATCTGACTAAAAACAATTAAACTATCAACTGTCAATACTATCATCAGTTAAGTACCCAGCTGCTATTGTCTGCCTGGAAACATGAAATTGCCTATACAGTCAACCATTTTATTAATACATATTTGGTTTCAAACCATCACAATTACTAGTATCCTTTCACAACAATTTAAACCAGTACCAACATTCAAACATAGACACACAAATTAGTAAGTGTGTGCATAGGAACGTTGCAATTGAGGCAAGATACTATGACCATTTTGATCAATTTTTGACATTTACGCCTACTGATACGAGCATAACATTTAAGCACGCTGAACGATTACATATTATCCAATACTAAGTTATGTTAATATGACAGCTAATAACACATAAATTAACCATGTCATACGATCAGCATCGCATCTATCGATCAATATACTATTATCAAGTGTTCAAACCAGTGTTCTGCCAATTAAAATCAAGATCCCCTTAAATTCCCTTCATATCACACACAGACATACATGTTGCTTAATTAACGTTGTGTATGCGTGTAGAAGTATGAAAGAAGATAGAATTATACACTGGGAGCGATCATCGAGTTCTCTTATGGTGTTGAGAAGCCTCTGCAACTCTGCTGGCAATGTGCTTGCATCTATTGCACAATTCAACACACATAAACAACGTAATTATAACGAAATTAAACATTTTTTTAATCAATCAATACATCATATGAAAGAAAGCTTACACTCCAGATAATCGTCGACGAAAACTCCAGTTCTTGCGATCGCCATAATCGTAAGATCTGAGCGCGCGTAAATTTTTTTCTAGGGTTTACAGAGTTTGAAATAACAGAGAAAATTGGGAAAACAAGGTTAGGACGTCGTCGTTTGGTAGGAATATAGGCATATAGCCATACAGGATGAAAATGGAACTATTTGCCGAGTTTGTAACAATATTTTTTTTGAACGTGAAATGTACGATTCTGTTTCGAATGATATGTGTTATTTAAATCGGGTTCATCTATTCGTTTTTTAGCCGGGACCACACCTCCAACCCTCTTAGGCGAAACTTATTGCTAAGAAAACTTATTTTTTACTCAGAGTGAAATTTGAACCATTACCTCTTCTTTATTTAAACCATTACTTCACTTGTAACAATATTATTATTGTTATAAACTTATCTAGGTTTAATTAATGTGATATCTTGAGTATATTTTTTTATAAATGTTTCAGTTAAGTTTAAATCTCTTTGAATCATATCCGTGGCTCATAAATCTCTTTAAATTAATTTTATACTTGAATACCCGACTTAAATATTTAAGTTTAGAGTTCATCTTGGATTTGGATCGTTTGTTGTCTGATGCCCCTACATGAATTTAATAATTGTACCTTCTAGTGTCACTATTTTTTATTGTTCATTATCCTCGAGAAGTTGCAGTTTTTCTCCTGTACATAAACTAAAGCAAACATTGTTTGTTTAATTTGTTCAAATTTCTCACGTTGTGGACCTTGTGGTACTACAATGAATGTTCTAATTAGTAATGGAAACTGTTAAACCTTAAGGTTTCCATTACTAATATACAAATAATGCTACCCACTTGTTTTGTCGAATATGAATTAGGTTTGCTTAGATTATTTTTTTGCTTTGTTTTTTAGATTAAATATAATGACGAGTCTATGTGGTGATTATTCATGTATTTAAGATCTAGATATAACATCTTCATTATGTAAGTATGTGATTGTTTGATAGATCCTTGATTGAGATGAAATGATATCTCGAGTCACAACGTGACAATAAGAAGATATATCAAGTCACAACTTGGCATTAAACCATTGAATTTTACATCAATAGTCCTACATATATGATAAGGGGAATTAGAGGGGGTAGCTTGACCCTCTAGACAGTCATGTTTTATATTATTATGAGTTTTCTCGCTTTGTTATTTTCTTATAGTTTAACATACCCTCAACTTACATTTTTACTCGCGGTTGAAGTGATTTTGAAGAAAAAAATCCACTCCATCCCCGTTTGAAAAGTTATGGTTTTACCATCGGGCCGAAGGAATACTGAATATGACTGATCATTAAATTTATGATAATCCATTACTAAAATCATAAGTATTCTCATTTCATCGTTTATCACATCATCACCATCCACCATGGAGTATAAATCATTGTGTTTAGTGATCATTCTAGGACCAAGTATGGTTGCAATGGGGACATTTGTAGCAATTTGTGGTATTGATTATGTTCCATAGTTCGAGGTTGTTAGACATTATACATACTCTATCTCCATCATTGTTTCAAGAGATAATCATAAAAACAATCATTTCATAAAACAATCATTTTTGTGGATGTGTCATACGTTTGTATACATGAAAGTAACAAATCACTCCAATAACCATAAGATACACAACTTTATGTTTTCATATCCACTTTTACTTGCATAGTAGACCTTTTCTTTTCCGGTATTAGCAAGTTAAGTCATCGTAAAAAGTGAAACCCCAACAACATCATTTATCATCAGAGTGACCTCATTTCAACCAAGGCATAATTCCTTGTTTGAAGATTCACGATTCCACCATTCACCGGTTCCCATGGAGCCACACGCTACACGCTTGACGAGTCCATTCTCACTATGTATTTATAGTTCTTGTTGGTGATGAGATCTTCATTTCTTTGTTTGTTCTTATTCCACCAATGCTCTCTTACATTTTGGGCTTTGAGTTCTTGAATATGCTACATCTATATACACACACATATACATCCATATATATGTGTGGTTAAATGTAATTTTTATAATAATGAACATATTTTATAATAATGAACATATTTTAATAGATAAAGCCAACTAAAGAGTTGAAAATACATAGAAGTCTAGTTTTTCTGGTTTTTTTTCTTGATAGCTTTTAAAAAGAAGCCCGAGTTCAAATCTTTTTTAAGTCAACATCTTGGATGTTCACTGTCATTCAAAAAACTTTTTAAAGGATATTATTTTAACAAAATCTTATTATTTATCCTCCTAGTTGGATGATTGTCACGTCCATTAAGAGGATTAAATAGAAAAACTTATAAAAGCAATGTAACATTTAAAAAGTTTGACGTTTAACTAAAAGAAAAATAATGAAGTCATGACGGAGAGGATCAAACTAATCAAAGCTACCGACGGAGCAATTGTAAAGTGTGATGATGATTGTGATGGTGATGGTGATTCTGAATCTGAATCTGAATCGGATTCGAGATGATCATATGGCTTGATTTGGATGTTGAACTTGCAATGATCCGTCGATGGATCTTCGTCTACTTGAGTGGCTAACCCACCAAAATCACAACTAGCTTTTGATTGGTTTGACATTTGAAAGAAAGAGTTCATAGCATAAGATGCCTTCTCACAATCAGCAAGGCCGCTACATGATCCACCGTTGGCGAATGCGCTACAATCTGCACGGTCACACGCATAGGTCAGACTCTCATTAAGTTTTTGTTTGTCATGAGACTCGTGTGGCTTCAAAATGCACCACTTCTTAGGTTGATACTTGACATTTTTTGCTCCTACTAATGTATTTTTCTTGTCTTTCCCCCCTAAGTTTGTTTCGAACTTTGGTTGACCTGCATAGTCAAATATGCCCCAATGTCGCTCGAAGTCTCCTGGGAGTATGCTTTTCGCATCCTCGTCAAGGAGTCCAAAAAGGTACACTTCAATGGGATGAGGGTACAAAGGCGTCCCCTTGTTGGACGCTATTCGAGGCAAAAACCCGTCATAAAATCTTGAAGCAAGGGAATTGTTAGCCCACTTATTACCATCAGTGGGCCAACCTATCTCCCCAACAACAATTGTCATGTTTGCATGACCAATCTGTTTCAACGCTGATACACACGTGTCATAGTTTGCATCAAACACATTTGTGTATTCAACTTCGCCATCATGGATTCCATCACCGCCATCGAAAAACGCATAATCCACAGGGAACCCATCATCCCCCATGGCAAGGCTAAAAAATGGGAAAATATTGATGATAAATGGAGCGTTATTCTTGGCGAGAAAGTCTGCTATATCTTCAACCTCATCAGAAACATCGGGACGGAAAATTCCAGCTGATGGTAATGGCCTCCACGGCGGGGACATGTAAACATCTGCATTGAAAGGAACCGAGGCCTTGATCTTGTCTCCGAGTTTGGCATCATCAAGGGCCTTTTGGATATTCTTAAGTGCCGGTAATGTCGAGTTGATATACTTGTCCTTATAATCTTCTAGAAATGGCTCATTGCCAACGGCCACACTCCTGTATAATAATATGTATCAGATATTATGTAACGCGTAAAACATTTCTCTAATATCATATGACGATTGTTATGTCATATATATGCACTAAACCATAAAAAAAATAAGTGTTAAGAAGCCGCGATATACGTTATCTTGACATCGTTTTCCACATATTTGACAACGTTGTCTTTGACCCATTTTTCGGCATTGTGTTTTTCGGTCATTGCATCAAGTTCACCATTATTGACGGCCACCATGACCTCGATATCAGTGTCTTCCAGCGCGTTTAAGATGTTTGGATCAGCGTCAAACAATTTAACCTTCTTAAGACCATTGTCTTTCAACATTTGAACCACTGTCTCGGGCGGTAGTTGGTGCGAAGATTTGGTACCCCAGTTCACACCCAACCCTTCAACATTTGAACCAAAAAGGCTCAACACAAGTGCGCCTACAAAGAACAGATCTACCATATTTGAATGTCTTGACATTCCTGTTTCCCTGCCAATGAGACCAAATTAAAACGAGCCGGTTCAGTTAACTAGACCCATGTGCATGCGGTCAACACAAGATGTGGTCAAGTGACCGGACCAAAGACCAACCGGCTAGATCTAGTCAACTGGTCAAGTATATTTAAGCTATCGTGTCTTCATTTTAAAGCGAATTAACTTAGACAAACTAATGACATGTAGTATGCTGTCAAAAACCGTATTAAACTTATACATATCCGATTAAAACTAAGCAACTTTTAGAATTTCATTAAGCTTGACATGATCACGCGGTATGTAATAGGTTAATAATAATGATCATGAAATACTGAAATGAGAGAAAGGGAACGTTTAACACATACAAATCTAATCACCGTGTACTCGGTTCATCCACCAAGACCATGAAATTCGGATAGTAGGCAAAAACGTTAGCGTGATCACACAATGAATTCGTCGAATGTGTTAATGTATCGTTAGATGTCGAGTTCATAAAGAATGTTAATGAAAATGTTTAACAATGTCTAAGACTTTGCCCTTAAAATGTGGGACAAAGATCCAAAAATAATGCCTTAAATAGTCCCGTCCCATACAAGCCCTTTTTATTTTAGGAAATTTAGTTAAATAACCAAGAAATCGTCAAAGTAAACCTTTAAACTTTTCATAAATAATACTAAAATAACAAACAGAAGAGCTAAAGGTATCGTAAATTAGTAAATAAGCAATGAAATGTCTCAAAATGAAGACAAAAAACGAAACCTATAACGCGAAAACCGCGAGAATAATCAAGTATACAACGAGGTAGACAGATGCGCGAGAAGCCGATGAGTATGTCCCGACTATCTGAACGTTAAACCTGCAAGTCTCGGTCGAGATATTCAGCGTCGTCACCATAGCCAAACCTTGAAAATTACACGCCATTTCGTCTTGGTTTTGTACTTGAAAATACGCGTTAAACGCGTAAGATGCATTCGCGTTCGCGTCCAACCCGTTACATGACGAACCATACCCGAGCGGTGTACAGTCGGCAAAAGTACAAGCATAGTTAATATTCTCCCCAAGTTTACTCAAATCTTTCGCGTTCGGGTTAAACTGACACCATTTCTTATCCTGGTACTGGACATTTTGGGCCGGGACCAAAAGCGAGTTTTGCCCTCGGCCCGAAATGTCCATTGCAAACTTGGGCTGCCCGTCGTATCTAAAAATGCCCCAATGTCGTTCAAAGTTGCCGGGGGCAATGCTCTTGGCATCCTCGTCAATGAGTCCGAAAAGGTAAACTTCTATCGGGCCGGGCCGAAGCGGGGTCCCTTTGTTCGATGCAAGACGGGGTAAAAGCCCGTTGTAGAACCGATACGCCATGTTAATATTCGCGTTTTTATCCCCGTCCGTTGGCCACCCGACCTCCCCAACAATAATAGGCATGTCACCAAAACCCGCCGCCTTCAAAGCCGACACTAACGTGTCATAATTAGCGTCGAAAACATTCGTGTACTGTATCCCGTTATCAACAACCGGCTGCGGCGCGCCATCAAAGAACGCGAAGTCGATCGGGAAGTTGTCGTTCCCGTAAAGGCTCAAGAACGGGTATATGTTGACCGTGAAGGGCGCGTTGTTTCGGGCCAAAAACTCAACCATTTGCACCATTTGGTCGTTGATGTCGGGCCGAAACCTCCCGGCTGACGGGACGGGGTTGTCGGTCGGGGAACCGTAGACGTCGGCGTTCGAGGGCACCGTGGCCTTGATCGTGTCCCCGACACCGGCGTCGTTGAGGGCATTTTGGATATTTTGCAGTGCTGGGAAGGTTGTTTTGGAGAATGAACCGTTGTATGATTTTAGAAACGGCTCATTGCCGACGGCTACGTATCTGTCACAAAAAATAATAATAATAAATAATAATAATAAAGAAAATGTTGAGATCCGTATAGTTTGGAAGTTGCTTAAAGTAACATTAAAGATTCACATGAATATCCCCCAAATGCATTGGAGTAATTCAAAGTGTATTTTACGATCTTAATACATATAATACAACTCATAATGCATGCGATACATTTAAAACTACCAACTAATTAATGTGTAAACAACTTACTATGGGAATTCATAAACAGTTAAAACCAACTGAATCATTAGTAGTTTGATGATAGGTTTGCTAATATGAGATTTATACGATCTGATTTAAGGTTTAGGGTTTCGTTTTGACGTAATTCTTATAAAAATTTTCGTTAAAACCAGCCGAACCAACCACATACACGCTTTTAATACGTACACGTGACAAACCAGAAGGCAAAACTACTTATAAAAACAAGTATTACCGGACTCATTAAAAATAAAACTATTAAAATACGTACACGTAGCAAAACAGAATGTACAACTACCTAAAGCACCAATCTTTTCACCACACGAGCAACACCTTCACATACATGTTAGAATATAACGTACAACTTCCAATGCGTTAGGTACAACCTACCACAGTTTCATCCCACAAGATTATATTTCTACCCATAGTACAACTTCCTAAAGCATAAACTCACAAAACCCTAAATCATAACACAGAAAACGCACAACCCCTAAAGCACAAAGTACAACACCCAAAGCACAAAGTACAAACCCAAACTTACTTGATATTAACACCCCCATTGAAGCTATATCTCGTAACATTCTTCTGCACAAACTTCTTCGCTCGACTGTAATCGTTCATCGCCTGAAGCTGATCGTTGGGAATCGCGATCATAACTTCGATTCCGGAGCCAGCGAGTGCACTCATGGTGGATTGATCAGCATCAAACAGCTTCACCTTATTGATCCCATTGTCTCTCATCATCTGCACCACCGTTTTCGGATCCATCTTATGGGTCGCCATCGTGCCCCAGTTCACACCAAGCCCCTCGACTCTAACCCACATCAGAAACAGGCCCGTGAACAATACCCAATTGACGGTTTTCGCCCCTGACATTGATCGATTGTTGATTTGTTCAGATCTTGTGGGTGGGGGGTGGGGGATTAGGGGTTTTTGATATGAAGGGGTGGGGGTGGAGAACAGGGGTTTTAAGGTGCATCAATGGCGGTTGGGGTTAGAGGGGATTGATATTTGATTAGTGGATCGAAAATCGGCGATTTTTTTGTGGGTGTTTTGATCGAGGGGAAAAGGGGGATCGTGGGGGCGTGTGCGTGTGTTGGAGGTGTAAAAGTCGGCAAAATCTCGCGAGAAAATCGGGGTGTGTGTGTGTGTTAGTGTGTGTGATGAAGAAGATGAAGATGAAGATGATGAAGATGACGAAGATGATGAAGATGAAGAAGAAGGGATTCTTAAGCAAAAGGGAATGAGTGAAAATGTTGTTTATAGGGTATGGAATTTGAAATCACGAAAATAACGTTAGTGGGTTTTGTTTTATTGTGCTAGCAAAATTTTAAATAGGGTTTAAGATACTTTGAGCGTTTAAATCAATAGTTAATTACTTAATTAGTTAATTATGAACTTACACGGTTTACTTGTAAAACTATCTTTTACGTCTTTAGTAAACTCGTGTATTACATAAGTATAAGTAATTAAATAAATATTAAATTTAATAAAAAAATTTAAATGATATTTTAAAGTTAGATATGATTTCAATTATGTATAAGTAATGATTGTAAGTAATAAAACAGTTATATTAACTTTTAAAATTTTGTTCTTTTTTTAAAAAATTATACTTGACATTTGGTTTCAAAACAAATGTTTTAATAAAATGACAATTTTAAAAACTTTCTTATTATTACTCCCGATTTTAGTTATTTTATATTTATAAAAATTTTACTTTTTAAAAATATCAATTTTAAAATATTCATATTTTTTAAAAAGTTTGATGTTTTATAAAAATGCTTTGTTTTTTAAAAAATGTCTTTTAGAAGTGACATTAATAAAAATATATTTTTCTTATTTAATAAAAACTATTTTAATCTAAAAAGAAACTAAATAATATTATTAATAATTAATGTGATTATTTAATAAGATAGAGAAACGAGGAAATTTTGATTAAAATGAATGTGGTGATGACATGTGTCGCATTTAGTTACCCTTTTATTATAGTAGAAAAATTAATTTCTCGTTTGGATGAATATATATTACTGGTAGGAAATTATTGTTAGTTTTTAATGGCATTGCATCTCTTGATAGATAATTTACATTTTTTGATAGTTTTAACTACACATGTGTAAATATTGGTATAACCAGTGGCGAAGCTTAAACACTCCTATAAGGGTCGGGGGCAAAATTAAATTTTTCTAAAGAGGCGAACTCAATATATATAAAAAAATTACACTACCGGACAAAAAATATACACTAACGAACAAAAAACTAAAACTACTGCGAAGAAAAGAGGGGCCGGGAGTCCCCCTGGGCCCCTTATATCCTTCGCCCTTGGGTATAACTAAACTATTCCGACTAATGTGTGATTTAATATGCATCTATAGTGTAGTGCAATGCTATTGTTATGGTAATTAGGATTTAATTTGAATTAAGTAAGTTTTTGTTAGAGCTTAAACTCTTCTATCGATCACAACTAATCATCTACAACATCAACTAATGATCGTCATCATCTACCCACCATATTTAACCTCAGTTTGTCAACATCATTTTGTGACATGTTGGTTTGGTTAACTATGTTTTCTTTTTCATCACGTTTGTTTGGTATTATGCATGTTTATTATGCTTTCCTCATGATATGTATTGTTTTTTGGTGCCTTCATTATGAGATTATGCGCATCTTCTCTTAATATAGTAAAAATTAATACGTAACCATATTTAAATAGAGATAGAGATATATAATAGACTCATAGACATCTATATTTATAAGTATAAATGCTTGAGTAGTTATTATAGTTTTCTACTTAAAGTTTCAAGCCCTTATTTGTGTAAGAGTGGCAAAACCATATTTAAGCACTCATTACAGAATTTATTGGAAACAACAATTAAACTTTCAAGGATTTGTCTCAATTTGGTATACTTGTGCAGTTGTGTATGATTATTCACTTAGAAAATAAATATAATAATTTTCTAACTATTTGATGTCTAAGTATGACTTCATTTTAAACATATTGCCTGATAGGCAATAAAACATTATTAACGATATTAATTAATAAGACAAATTGGATTTTAATAATTCAAATGATCATCTATTGGCCGGTAATGATCTATACTATTAGTTTGACCGCTAATAATCCCAACTTTTATTTTTGTTGCCAAGAAATATCCTAGTGGAATAATCATTCATTGTTTTACACTTGATTTTCACTAGATTTTGCTTACGATGATGATTTTGAATGAAATAGCAAAATATACAATGAAATAGAATGAAAAACGAGTGTAAATCAATAAAGATTATGCTACTAGGATTGCTATTGACAACAAAAATAAAAGTTAGGATTATTATCGGCCAAACTAATATTATGAATTATTATCTACTAATAGCTTATAGTTTAGATTATTAAAATCCAATTTGCCAATTAATAATAACTTCACAACTTTCATTTGTTTCGGGAATTACAAATAAGTTTTATTTTTTTCATCATCAAATCAAAATATCGAAATCAACAATCAAAACTCAAAATTTAGATCTAACCAGGTTTATATTAAATCTAAGTAATCGATGCATTATAATAATAACGTAGCGTAATATCTTCAATAAGTTCTTTTAGATTCTTAATAGGCAAATAAATAAAGCTATAAAGTTTACATAAAGAGTTAAACATGATTTTCTAATCTCATATTCATATGATTTATTTTATTTTACTATATATAACTAAATATTCAAATATAATTACTTTTTTTTACCACATAGCTAATGATAATATGATATATTGGAATTGAATTAGACAATTGCTTTGCTGGGCAAAGAAAGTGAATGCCTTTGAAAGCCTTCTTTTCTATATTGATGGTTGGTGTCACGTGAGGGATTATTGAAGCTGTCATGTACTCAAAATAATAAGTGGCTTCAAAACCAATGAATTAAGCTTCAACAAATGAAGCCAAAAGAGTTTATAGGAGAGAATTCACTAGTGTGAATCTTGTGGTGATCGATCATTAGTTTTAGCGTGGCGAACGATGTATGGTCGATATCGTCACAGAGCGGTGACTTGTGATGGGTGAACACGCTACCATCTTTGACTGATATAATACATTTGATGTTTGGTTGTTGGTGATTTTAATGTTATCAATCCATTTAGACAATGAGGTTTGCATAAGACCAAAGAAAAATTCAAACAAGTCTACTTACGGCTAATCCAATACTAAAAATTCATTTTAGTGTAGAGTGAACACTCGTTCAATGCTAATATGAAATCCGATTTCTAGTTTTAGCGAGCAATAGGGGTCAAGGGGGCAGTGCCATGGGCCTCTATAGCTGGCTTCTTATATATTTGCTTGGTTGAAACTACGTCGTTGGTAGGAATTAAACCTTTATCAATAACTCTAAACGATCAATAAAACAAGTATCTGCGCTAACGGCCAACCATGAGTGAAAACAAAGTTACTACCTGAACCTAATTACTATTGACAGTTGCCAATCATCGGTCATAACTAAATTCATACTGATAGAAGCCCATAGCAAGAACTATCGGTAACCACTTAGCAAATGTCGGAATTCACTTGGATTGAGTTACTCATACGAACAACCGCTTTTGACTCAACTATAACTCGACTCACTGTTTTATTATTAATCAAAAGACCACACATAAAAATAAAATACAAACCTCCTACTTGTATTATACATAGCTTGAATCCTACTTAACTGCTAATAATATGCAAACAATAATAAACAAAACACCATCTATCATCTCTAACTATATACAACCAAATTACCCGGACTACCCACTATCGACATTAATTCATTTTGGCTTGTACCACCCATAGGCAAAGTATAGAGGAGACGGCGCTCTCTTTTTTTCGTCGGTAGTGTTAACATTTTAGTCTGGTAGTGTAAATTTTTGACCCGGTAGTGTATTATATAAATATCGAGTTCGACCCCCTAAAAATATCAATTTCGCCCCCACCCCCTACGGGAATGTTCAAGCTCCGCCATTGGTACCACCCGAAATCTCCCACCCAAACCCCCTACCTTACCACCGTCGGCGGTGTTGCTGAACTACTCGAACTCTTTTGCCAAAGGTGCTCCGAGCACCCTTATCATAATTAAGCCATAAACAAAATTAACTGTCAGTTCTAACCGTCAAATTGACACACTGTTTTACTAAGTGTTGTGTTTCAACATACGTTGTGATGATTCGATTGCACTTAAAACACAATCTTTGTTCTATTCTGGATATAATCTTCCTAACATAAACATATACTAGTTCCTGATTTTTCAAAACCGTCAAGTGACTTATTGAAATACTTAAATCTCAGTTAAAAATTTCATGTATCCATAGGTGTTGTTAATAGTTAATCACTTAATTGTAGTTATTAGTAATTTACTATTAGGGTTTAGTTTCAAGGAGATATATTGTGAACTTTAGGTCTCAATTATGGATGATGTAAGTTTTGGCTATTGAAAAAGGCTTCACAAGGATTCATAAGTTGTCATCAATTATGTTATTCAATACAAGTACTGATATGTTCTTATAGTTTACCACAGCTGTAAATATAACAGCAACTCAAGTTGCTCTAAAACTGAATCTTCATGATTCATCAATCGATTGATATATCGCGTGTTTTTCCAACTATTATCGCGCTACAAAAATTCTTAAAATGCATTACAAGATCTTTAATCCTTTTGGCATTTATGAGGAAGATGATTCTTCAATCAAAATAATAATATCTGCTTGTGATCACCAACTAAGTCCATTTAAATCGAATTGTTTGCTACTTGAAGCTGCATCATTCCCATCATGGGCATTAAGGTCCAGTTTTTGTCCAAAATATGGAAACTGCAACTTCTGTGGCATATCAGCATTCTCTTTCTTCATTAAATCTATGTTTCTTTGACTGGATTGACGGTTTTGATCCATCAAAATGACGTTGTCGCCCCTGTCGATAAATCTTTCTTCGGTGTAGCTTCTACTGGTGTTCCATTCACTACTCTTGAGTCCTCCAATACTCATTGACAGATCACTTGCAGAAAGTTCTGGCTCGTTGTCAACCTTCTTTGACTTTAAAAGGGTCAAACCGATCATCTCTTGTTGTTCTGTCTGTTGACCTTCACCGTAAGTCAAACAACTCTCGATCGAACAATCTGCTGGCTGGTTTGTATGCATTGACCCGTCTTTGACTCCCGCGAATGCAGAACTTAGGCAGTGAGTTGATACTTTAGACACCAATTCAGATAATTGAACTTTTGCAGCTTCTAGTCCTACTGTACCTAAGTTTTGTCTCCCAAGTGTCTCTTGTGCTTTTTCAAGAACTGATTGTAAGTACTTCCCTTGCGCTTCGATTCGAAGCTGCAAGTGTCTCTGCACCTATTTCATATTAAAAATTGTATTTTTATACATATTTATATCACTTTTTGCTGTGATAAGTTATTGTTTTTGTTGATATAATGATGCATACCTCAAGTTGCTCATGCAGCCTTCTTTGAACTTCAATTTGCATCTGTATGGCTTCACTCATCTGCAAGTTTCTGAATTGAATATATATGTATCATTAGATTGAACATTTCAGGGGGTAGACTTGTAGTTAAACTTACAAATGTAGACCTGAATAAGTGTTTCTTACTTGTTTGTTTGAGGGCAAACACTTGAGTTACTCATGTGAGTTTCACTTGTTTCACCAATCGCGTCTGCTGCTGGTGCCACCGTATCTACAACCCGATCTTTGTTATAAAAAACTGTGCTTTTTTTAAAAAAAAATATTGGAATTTAAATGGATTATTAGATGTATTACCAACTTTGTGTGTGCCAACACTGCTAGATTGCCTATACAGATTCTTGCTGAGCCTGTATTTCTGTCAATCAATAAAGGAGATTAGTTTGTCTTTATTTATGAATAACTCAAGTCTGGTTAAGTCTTATGTTCAATGAGTCAAACGCAGAAAATAAAAGAAAAATAGCTAAAAAGAAAATGTGTCAAATGGGTCGAAAGTTGGCAAGTCTGTATTTTTAACCCATAAAATCCCCTAAATCAATTTATTTTATAAATTTGAATTCTTATTTATCATAACTGTTAATAAAGATTAAAGGTTATGTGAAATTATGATAAAAAAGCTTGTGTTTTACCTGGAGATGACTCTTTAAGTGGTATAAAGTAAGACCTTGAATTCCCATTAGCTTCAAAACTGACTTTGGAGTAGCTTCTGTAACAAAAATAGAAAGAAAACCGATAAGCCGTTTTCCCTCCATTTTGTTTTAACCTTTTTAAAGAAATGTGCTTACTGTCTGCTCCTCCAAGCTGGTTGACCGCTTCTATGAACCGTTCGTGGAGATCCGGTGTCCATTTGAGTCTAGGCTTAGCATCAGTTGAAAGAACAAGGCCCGAATCACCTCCATTAGTACCTCCTTGCAGAAACAAATGTCTTTCTGGTGTAATTGACATTCTTGATGTAGAATGAATGTTCTTTCCTTGATGATGATGATGATACATCTTTATACCAAAAAAATTGTTTATAATTAGTTTCATATTAGCATCATAGGCTGTTTGAAGTTGTGATGATCTGATAACCAAAATCAGATGATCACTTTAAAAACACAATACCAAACACATCTTATCATATTCAATATAATACCTGCATGCTTTATGTCTCTTTGAGTCTTGTTCTTCTCACCCTTCAAGATTATGAAACGCGATTCTTTTGTATTCTCAAATATGCAGTCTTGATACTACAGTAGCTCTTATCTATAACTTATTATCCACATACTGATGGTCTGCTCAGCATGGCCTTATAAAGCAAATGGAGAATGGGTGGGGGTGGGGGTGGGGGGGGTGGGGGGTGGGTGGGGGGGGGGGTGGGTGGGGGGGGGGTAGGAGGGGTGCTTTCCAAGTGAAGTATAGAATCTTGGACAGATCTAATGAAGGAAAAACACTACACACATTAAACCATAATCCAATCTGCGTGGCGAATTGTAAATTAACTCGCGTTCTTTCTGTTTTCATTGAGTGCTTTGCTTCGCAACCCCACTTTTTATTATTCGCAGACCGTAATGTATAATTCCTTTGCACTATAAAACTCTTAACACCTTACAATGGGTAGCAGAATAGATCCACAAATATGGTAAAGTGAAAAGAACCTTATTCCAAGATTTTTCTGACCAAATTTATATGGTATCCACTATCTAAAACACATATCAATTCTCATAACAATAATACTAATGACAGTTATGTATCTTTCATCTTTCTGTATTCGGGATATATACAATGACGTAAAGAAAATATGAACTTTAAATTTGAAAAACTGAACAAGATTATGTTGACAAAAGCATCTGCAACTTGGAATAAATGCAAAAAAGGTGGAAAAATAAAAAATGAAGAGATGCTTCTTCTTGGAGGGCAGGTATGGAATAAGAACACATTCCTTTTTGTCCCCTTCAATAAGTTTGGTACTTATTCATCCTACACAGAATTTTTATTATTTTGTGGGCCCATAACTAAAATCTTCGCGTTCTTCTGTGAGCATACAACAGCCTGTTGGCCTTCAAGAAGTTGAACCAATGTGGGTCACTGATGGGTTTTACTTCTTCATACTTGCATTTGATGAGTAGAAACGTGTCTCGAATGAATCTTTACTCATTTTCTTGATTTACTTTGTTTGCTTTCTTCCTAGTTACTTTTGTCAGTGATGGTTATGAGTGAGATATTACTGGGTACATTTGTTGTTTGTTTATATTATATATGTACACATATATGTGTCACTAGAACATCATTTGCTTTTCTTTTGAACTTATTATTCTTTAAAAGAATTCTCAAATTTAGCACTTGTGGAATTTTTTCAAGATATAACAGAACTTTTTCAAAGATTATGCAGTTTAAGGGAATCTTTAAGCCTTTAGATAAAGTGTAAGTGAAAGAAAATTCCTTAATAGCTTGCTGGCATGTGGATAGGAATAATAGTTCTCATGAAGAACATCTTCTGTGCATTTGTAACTAGCTCGTTTTATATTCAGGGTTCGTTTTTTCAAAGATTTTTATACGTACGTGTGTCTAACACGATATCATCATCAATGTGGTTGCTTAAATGATCAAAATACATACTTTCGCTACTTGACCCGTTCATCATTTTGTTCTGGTCCCTCGCGGGTTCAGGGACTTTAAACTTACAATATGTATGGACACGAGGTGATCATTTAATTCAATCATTGGTTACATGATTCAAAGTTTTAACTTTTATGTCATTTAATTGTCTGTTAATGGGCAATGTTTTGTGACAGTGGATTCACAACACATTTATACACCAACACAGTTTCTCATTTCATGCCACAGCTATCACTTCATGTCATTCTTTAAAGCATCAAATGATCATATTACTAGTATTGGTACACATATATATTACATAAGTACTTTTTTAGGGGAAAAAACAGCATTTTTGTAAATGCCCATATTTCTGTCCCAACTTTGAATTCATGTCTTGAGGTTGCTAAACTGATCACTACTCGGTTTAATAAAACTTTCGGGTACTTTTTTATCTACATTTTGACAAACTAAATCACGCGTTAAATGAAAATTAATAAAAAAACAAGCAAAAAAGTTAAAAAGTTTCACTGAATTCAACAACAAATTCAGTTCCGATGAATTCGCAGTTTTGGACAACGAAACCACTAGAAAAAAAACTTATGGTTTTACAAAACAGTTTTGCTAAACATACTACTTTTATAAAACAAATTATTAAGATTATAATCATTGTATGCAATGTTTTCTCTTCACATGAAAAGAGTGACATGTATATATTCTATCCAACTTTAGAATCTTGAACATGGGTACTTGTTCTTTTCTGTACTTGCATTTCCTTTTTTTTAAGACTCTTATTCTTTTAAGTTCTCAAGGTGAAGTTCACATAAAGGAACATATCAGAGTATCATAGTTAAGAATCATGTTCTTCTTAGACTTTATCAACCGATTAACTTAAAAGACACGCGTTACAACCTAAGTGGTCGCGATTCAAGCCACACGTGCCTCGCGCCCTATGGAAGAGAAAACGAATAGAAATGACTATGGAATATATGTTATTCTTTTAGCCAGCTTATGAGAGATTGTAAAAGGAAAAGAAAGAATAGAAAGAAAGATTCTTTGAGAATAGAATCTTGGAATTTTAATTTTAAGTAAAGCCAATAGGTCTTATTCTCAAGTCAAGAATGTTATGTTGAGTCTTATTCCTTTCTACTCAAGGCCACAAAAAATGGGTTCCCATTCACTTTCATCATTCCTTTTACTATTTTTGGTTAGATTATACTCCATCCATTTCAATGAAAATCGCGTTAGTGTTCATTCTAGGACATCCCATGAAAGTTGCAGTATTCGCCTTTCGGGTACTTTTTTAAGTTATGATAGAGGTGGAAAAGTGGGCGCGATTGATAATGGTTTCGGGTTTTAAAAGAGTAGTTGTTACTTGTTAGTGTAAGTTGAAATGAATCATGTTGCTTATCACTGACTATCTCTTTTTTTTCTTCAAGGTAAAACGATTTAGTAGGTCATAAATAGTGCAAATACACTTTGGCATGTTTTATTTGTGACCCGTTTCCTTTGTTATCTATTTTTTATAAAATTACGAAAAACTCGTGAGGTACAGTATATTATTTTGATCAAATATATATAAGAGTATAACAACGATAATTACAGTGATAGCTAATCAATCAAGTCCAATAATCGATAACATAAGGACATATTAATCAGATAATCCACACATACTTTTATTATAACCAAGAAAAATAACTCAAACACTTGATCGCAATTGACACTATAACTTTGCAACTGACACTACAACTTTGGTGTTTATGAGCCTAACCAAACTCGCTAGATGACCTTTTTAATAGTGCATACCGTAATTCAGTATATATAAGCCAAATATTAAACATATTTTAATACAATTAGGAATATATGCTTAAATTTAAGATCTGACCAACTTGGTACAATTGTTAGACACCCCTAACAAGTTGTGTGAGTTAGGTATTATCATAAAACAATCAAATCATATCTTCTAATTATAGTAAGAAATATTATAGTAAAATCTAACTAATATATTCTCTCTAATATTGTCATTGTTGAAAAGTGTTAAGAAATGCCACCGCTATTAGCAACTAAATGATCTACATCAATCTATGCTAATCAATGTGTGTCGAGTTGTTCGGTCTCATACTTCGGTTGGTCTTCCATAGTTCAAATGTGACTTTTGGTCATAGCGAATCGACATGCCAAACTGTGACAACTTGACTACTTCACAACTATTAAGAATGTTGACTTTTACAATCAAACAGTAACTTGAGGTATCATATTGTGTGACCAAACATTTTTAAAACCATCAAACAAGAATACATCAGTAAGTTGAAAGGTATTGTTTTTGGAATCTTTTTAAAATAATATATTTGGTAAGATTTGTTGTGAGCCAAAAAGGATTTAGATGTGAAATGGTGGGCTTTTGTTGCAAAGGAATCATGTGCCACCTTTCTGCTAAAGGTGTGAAACAAATGGGATATAAGCTACCACTAAATATGCTATAATCAAACACAACTTGAATTGCAATATTAGGGCATTAAAACCCATTTTTTTGAGTGTTGATCTTTTTGTTATTCCAATTGATTGCTAAGCATCATAAACTTCACGTGTGAACGTGACTCGACCTATCGGTTCTCAAGAGGAAAAGACACATTGGCATCTTTTTTTATAGGTTACTTATATTACAAAAGTACGATTAGACCTTCAGTTTTCGGATGGTAACCCTTATAGATACTCTATGCGAGAAATAATAAAAGATATTTGATTGGATTATAAATCTTTCCCCTTTGTTAAAAGAGTCATGGTTCATGTAAAATACTCATATATGATCGCTGCATATGAATGAAAAAAACTTATAGATGGTCACTCCATATGAATAATTTTTGGTAAGTTTATTGTGTGATGAAAATTGAATTGTATTTGGTAGAATTAAATACTTCTTATACTAGTATTAGTAAAATACTTTTATGTCATCATGCCATTATCATTGTCTCATGGTACTATTCTTGGGTCACAAAACTTAAATCTCAAATGTATCTATTGGGCATCAGTGTATTTTTTTAATAAAAGTAAACTGGTCATGTCATATGCTGTTTCTAAACAAAGGAAGTAGAATAGTAAAAATAAATTAAATAATCAAATCATCATTATATTATATTATAGTTTATAAAAGAAAGTATAAGAAACTAATCAGGATGCATCACGTTAACTAAAAGGTGAGGGGAAAATGTGATGTCATGTAGCCTAACACACGGTTATGTGGGGTAAATGTGTTATGTGCTAGGTGAGCGTTAAAGTTAAACGCACTATATCGTTATACTCACTCGGTTCAGAATACTTTAAACAATTAAAAGTTAATTACAACACCATCATAATAATGAATTAAAGAGAAAATAACTATGATTATATGGTATAACTATTTATAAGAATAATTAAGTATATAAATGAAACTAATAGAAGTTACAAAACTATAAAAGTCAACAATATTGAGTTTTCTCATCTTACTCCTCTCAAACATAAACAACTCTCAATTAAGTATACGCTCTCATCATTCATCTTAGCCATTAATATACACTACCTCATCTATAACATCTAATAAAACAAGTTTTTTTACCATTTGTCATTCTCTTAACCTATGTTTTTGCCACTTATCATTTTTCTAGACATCCACACATCAATTTTCTCTCCAAAAGGGTATTATAGTAATTTAAATACTCATACAAATTTCTCTCTCTTATTAAAAAAAATGTATTAATTGCAATGTTTCTCTCCATTATCTATAAAATGAAACTATCTTTTTTAAAATTAGATTTTATGAAGAAATTAGAAATCACATCTTTTAATTAAATCTAATAATAAAAAACTAAGTTTATAATATAAAATTTTCTAAAACACTAAACTTTTTTTAAACAAAATATTTTAAATCGTTTTGTTTTTAAAAAAAATTATAAATAGGTGAAATATTTTAAAACAATCTTATTAAAACAACCAGAATAATTACAGACCAGATATTTTTAAAATAAGATTTTTATAAAAAATATTTTTTTATAAAAAATCTTAAAACGAATGTTTAAAATTGAAACTATCTACATAAAAGAGTTAAAAAATGGTATAATTTTTTTATCTCTTGAACTATTACGTATATATAATTTTAATTATATTTATATTAAAATATTATACTGTTACTATTCATGTTTATTTTACATATGTATTTTACATTAAAATTTAATCCGTTTATTTAGTGAGTTTTTTAGCATATCTATCTATCTATAAAAAAACTAAAATAAGCGTGAAACAATTTTAAACCTCATTATACTTACTTTCTCATTTCTCTATATTGTTAATAATAATATTGAATACTAATAATATTACTCATATCATTTTCAAATTAGAAAATGTATAATTTAATAAATTAAAAACCTATTTTTTATTAAAAACACATTTTTTAAAAACAAAAATTTTATAAAATAAAGAATACAACTAATTTTTATTTAAAAAATCATTTTTCTTAAAGCAATATATTTAAAAATCATAATTTTTTTATAAAAAAAGTTTAAGAAAAATACATTATTGTTTATTTACTTAAAGTAACTATTTATACGCAATTATAATCATATTTTATATTCAACCATGATCTTATAATGCATTAGTTTTTATTAATAATTATTTAATATTTTATTTATTCAATCTGTGTATTACACGGGACTAACCTAGTATACATATATGCTAACAAGTTGAATCATCTCGTAATTGGATTTGGCATAAATATCAACTAGGAGAGGTTGTGAGTTCAATTCCTATCGATAACAAAATGTTGTTGGTTGTTCGAGTTTTACTGCAGTGGACCTTCGGGTGACGGGTTTTTTCTTGAATTGATGATTGATGGGCTTGGGCTACCCAACACTGTAGTGATCGTGGGTGTATGAGATGCCTTTTCGCTATTTGGTTACTCTGGGTAACCGAACTTTATTAGTTGGCCGTTCAAAGAAATATCAACTACTTATTTATATTATACTAATTATTAACCTTCTATGCATAAGGATGTTGTACCTTATGCTTAGGGGTTTTAAAAAAAATTGAATTTTCACTTTTAACACAAGTTTTTCATTTTTTACACTTTAACTTCTCAAATTTGACTTTCTTTACTTTTAACCCAAAATTCTTCATCTTTTGTAATTTAATCTCAAAACTTTTATATTTTCAACTTTGTTTCTCTATACTTTTCATATTTCGCAAATCTCCGTTTTATGTTTTGTTCTAAGTTTTGCAAGCTAACACGACACAACATGCATGTGTGATTCAACATTTTTATATTTTGTTCTGAATTTGGTAAGTTAACACAACACAATGTGCGTGTGTGGTTCAATATTTTTACGTCAATTTTTTCCTTTTGAAGGGTTCGTCACAACGTACTGATCTTAGATCGACTTAGTTATATTTTTCTATGTTTTACGTTTTGGTCTAAATTCTTCGTATTAACACACCGCAACTTCAGTGTTGGTGGTCGTTAGAGTTGGTGTGACATTCTTCTTATTTGGCACGGTTTTAAGCCTCCACCGCAACGCGGTAAGCTTATTTCTAGTTTATTTAATTATTCAATAAAAGAAAAGAAACTAGAATATTACTTTGATTGATCCCCACCCCCGGTGGACCAGCCTACTTCCTGGGCTTTATTACTGGGCTTCAACCCAACAAGAAAAATAAAAGCAGAAAACAAATACTTCGGCCCATCTGTCTTTTTCATATTATATTTTCATTTGTTTTGTTATTCATTTTCGCTAGAACAAAGCACATAAATCATCCCTCGCCAACCGTTTAAGCTTTTTAATCTTTTGATAATGATTATAAAATTTGTTTCTAACATATTCCACAAGCCCATGGTCTCGTTCTTAAGTAGTCTTTCACTCTTTCTATCTACTCATACGTACTTGTGTAGATGTAACGTTTACCTTATCCTATTGATGGATAAATTTGTTGTTTCTAGCATATTCCCGCCCTAAAAATGGTGTTTGTGTTAAATCATTGTCACAAAAGTATATCTTAATCTTGCCTTAAAACCTACACTCATACATAAGCAAGAAGCTTGTTGGTTAATTTATGATTTCAGAAGGGCCGAAATCGGCCAAATCGTATTCTTCTTCGACAAGTCGGTTAAAGAGGATAGAGATCCTTAGAATCATAGTTAGATTACTTAGTTGGCTAACTCATTTAGCTGTTAAAAAGAGGATAGTTGTTGATTAGTAGGATTCATCTTGAATTATTGCTTTTTAATCTCAATTCTGTTGTAATCTTTCTCATTCAGATCATAGTGAAAATTATTTGGTTTTTGTTGTTCAAGTGTGTATCTCGGGTGTTAATCTCCTAACATATATTGATCGTGTTGCTATAATAAAAATCGGATGGGTCGTGTTGTGAGGTTGAGTTTGAATGCATATAGCATTCATGATGATATATCTAAGTTTTGTTTGGTTTGAAAGTTTAAGGAGTCAATCTCAAGTAGTCCAATCTATCGTATCTTGTAAACATGAAAAAATTTTAGATTATTGAGTTAATAAATATTCTTAATCTATGGTTCTCCTTTAAGATTGTGTCAAATCTAGAATTTGAGGTGCTTACATAATGACCATCAACCTTTGAATCAAATTCCATACCTTGGTATTTTTTTTAATGATTATTGTACAACTTTGCAAAAAAAGCTTTATAGGAAAACGAAGGAGGCATTTCAACTGCCAACTTTAGTTACTTGTTATGGCAAGTTGAAATTAACTATGATGTTTCTTAATTAAAAAAAATGTATTTGGTGTATGATTTAACTCACACATGTGTTGGAGAGGGGTCGTATTGTTTCACGATCTTATGTACGTAAAGTTACCTTGCACTTTGTTCAGATGGTTGTTTAATAACTTATGAGCGCTAACCCTAATAGGTCACTTATAATTTAGGCTTGCCAACATTATGTCAACTTAAGTTAGCGTGAATGCTGAGTTTTAGTCTGATATGAGGGGTACCTCAACAATTATAAACACTTGATTAAAAGTAAGATAAAAAATGAACGTAGCTTTATACTTGATCTTTTTGTTACTATTTATTATACTTAGACTATCCACAACGCAGCGCCCTTAGCCCCTTCCCTGCCGCCCTTCGGAAGGGCCGCGTTGTGCAGGCCCATCCATTCTTCACCTGTCCTTTGCCAAGGGCGCTCCATGGATGCATTTTGTGGGGCCCACACACAAAAATGTGTGTTGTTTTGTTTTTTTAATGGTTGTTTGTGTGAAGTATGGTGTTGAGGGTAAAAGTTGATTGTGGGAAGGATTGATGAAAGTTAGTGGAAAGTTGATGTGTCATGCTGACTGGGATTATTTGTGGGAATGACGGCTTTTAGCGTTGTGGATTGTCTTATGGATCTATGTTCTAGCATATAACAAATCAAAATTCTTATTAAGTTGATCAATAAAAAATACATTAATGAACACGTCTTGCCCAATGTTTGAGATGTTATATAATTTGCATATCATACATATATACACATAGGTATGTACATACAGTAGAAAGTTATCATCATATTTAGGTGTCATGCTGTCATCAAACAACTGTATGATGAAGTTATGTAAGGATTATGGCATTGATTGGTTTGAAATCATGCATTAGTGCATCATGGTGAAGAATAAATGTTCTCACTTAATGGTTTTAAATTTTATTTCAATTTTCAAGAAATGTTTTTAAATGAATATATTAAGTGATCAAATCATAAGAATTTAAAGATTAATAAACTTTTAGGGAGAGAGTATGACCAAGTAGTGACGGAATCTTGTTTTTCTTAAACAAAAAACTTAGTGTCTGTTTGATATGATGTAAAGAAATTGATGAAAGAATGAAGTGAATCATTGCTTTCTATTATACTGTTTACTTACTATGTGGGAATGGAATAAACCATTACTTTATATTATTTGTTAGGTAGTAAAATATGAATGAATGAAATACAAAAGTGGTTATGATAGTGACAACCAATGGTGGTGGTGGCCAGTGGTTGTGGGGTTTGGCGGCGGTGGTAGCGATGGTTGGCAGCGATAGTGGTGGCCGGTGGTGGGCGACGATGGTGACGATAGTGGTGGTTGTGGTGTTGGGGGTAGCTGGTGGTAATTGGTGGTGGTGGGTGGCGGCAATGGTGACGGTGGTGGTGTTGGGGGTAACTGGTGGTAATTGGTGGTGGTTGCCGATGGTGGTGGTAGTGGTGGTGGTGATTGGCGGTGGTGGTGGTTATGGTGGCAGTGGTTATGGTGGCAGTGGTGGTGTCCGGTAGTGGTGCTGGGGTAATTGGTAGTGGTTGCCGGTGGTGGTGGTGGTGATTGCCGGTGGTGGTGGCTATGGTGGTGGTGGTGGTGTCCGGTGGTGGTGATGGTGGTAGGCAGTGGTGGTGGTGATGGTGGTATGTGCTAGTGGTGGTCAGTGGTAATTGGTGGTGGTGGTTGCCGATGGTGGTGTGCTGTGGTGATGGTGATGGTGATGGTCATGGTGGTCTGTAACGACAAATCTTGGTGGTCGATGGTGATGGGTTGTGGTGGCTGTGGCGCTCGATGGTAGTGCCCGATGATGATTGATCTTCGTGGCTGGTGGTGTTGTTGTGGTGGGTGGGTCGGTGATGTTAGTGACTAAGGATGGAATTGAATGAACAAACAAAAAGGGGGGGGGTTGAATAAATTTGAGGAAATGAAATCAAATTTGTAATAATTCATTTCATTCTTCATTAACCAAACATGTATTTTTTCATCCACCATCAATTAGTTCATTTCATTCCAACCCTTATCACTATTTTATAAAAAAAACTTTTGATAATTTTAGCGAATAAAGAGTCACAATACCTATTTAAACCTTCCTTCGTTATGCACTTATGCCTCTTAAAAGAACATTATGAGAATTTTCAAGTATATTTATTTTCTTATCGCCCTACTTTTATATAACCTTATATTTCAACAACTTAAAATATGATAAATTACGTAACATGGATACAAGACAACAGTAGGGTGGTGAGGCATCCGTGATTGATCCTTTTTTAAAAAATGAACAACTAAATGATTGTTAGTACATACTTAAATCAAATTCATATTTAATTGTAAACGATATAGGATTGGGAATTCCATTCAGGATGGAGATTTTTAGGTGGTATCAATGAGGGGGAACGTTGTTCCCGCACTCTCAGTCCCTTCTCATCTTGATATCTTTTTTTACGCTTCATAAAGTTTACTCGTGGTTGGTATGCAACTTCAAACCATTTTAATCTTATTATCCTATGTGTGTATCCAGATCTCTCTTCAGATGTACCATCCATCATTAACTTTAAAAATTTTCCATGAGTACTTGTATATTTTTTCACTTGACTAATTATATTATAACTAACAAATCGTGAATGGTTTTTCATGCAATCCATCATCTTCCATGTGTAGAGCCTGTTTTAAATGGTTAGATTTTTAAATAATTTTAATTTAATAAGCTTCCAGTGTAGAGCCATATATTGTTTTAATTGGCTAGATTTTTAAACTATTTTAATATCGATAATTACTTTTAGACGTATTCCGTCGTCTCTTAGCATAATGTTTTATAAATTTTGAATAAACTATTGAAACACATATTTTTTTAATCTAAGTTATGGCGTATATCTCATTCAAAACGAAGTTACCCATGAATCCCATGATAATGTACATATCATCAAACCTCTCATCCATAAATGATAAATAGAACTATTAAGAAACAACTTATTAGTTAATTCATTGATCAACAACTATAGAATAGTATATACATCACATATCCTGATAAGTAACACTTCGGTTTTATAAAATTCTAAATATTCTGCTGCGACAAAACTATTTATATAAATCTTTCAACGGATTTCTTCCCGCAAACTTAATAATACAAGACTAGTCAAAATCGAGTCTTACAATTTTACGCACGGTTAGACGCATGGTTCCGCCACTTGTTTTATGTAATGGACATAAATGCTCCACCAAGATACAAATATCCCCAATTTATTATTCAATAATTCCACAAGTTGTCAAACATGTGTTATACAAAATCTACTTTATTTTGCATAAAACATCAAACCCTTTTGTACTGTTCTTGATTGTATGCCGACTGCTACAAATTCTCACCACAACAAAATTCAAAACGAAATCATAGTCGATTTACGGTCATTCCAAAGTGTTTATCATCAAATCCCAATTCAAATTTCACAAAATCATCATGATTATCGCTCTTTGATCCTTTAATTTCGTAAGATTTGAGAGAACAGAGGAGATAATGGAGAGCGTAATACCCACATGGCAACTGTCGTTTTTGATTGGGGTTTTCACATGGATCGTTGGATCTTCGATGTTTAATGTGACTCAAAGAGTTAGATCGTGGGTACAACCGTGGGTGTCTCGTTGTGTGATCTCCGGTACTCCTACTGTTCTTCAGATCCAGGTTATTTTTCCGGAATTGAATGTTTGATTATGCGTATATGATAAAACCCATGTGATTGATATCGTTAATTTGTGATTTCTGCTTGTGTTTGTGTTGAATTTTGTTTTTTTTTTTCGATTGGGTATTCGTGTGTGTGTATGTGGAGACTTACAGCATTGTATACCAGTATTTATAGTTTCATACTTTCTATTGTTATTTATGTTGGATTTATTGATCGTTTCGATTAAATAATTGACGAGTATATGAAGAAAAACGAGCAATTTGGGCAAATTCATGTCATTAATATTGTCAATTTGCTTAGTATCATGATGGGTTATTCCGTTATTGATTTCTTGCTTTAATTTTGATGGGTGTTAATAATATAAATTTGCTTGTTAGTGGCGTTGAATGATTGATTTTGACTTAGTTTTTCTTCAATTTTGCAGAAATATCAGCATGGTTTCTGGGATGCTTTCTTCTCTGGGTTATCTTGTGTTGTATCTGTGCCTTTTTACACTGGCTTTCTCCCATTGCTATTTTGGGTAAAATCACATTCTATCTGGTGGAAGTGATAGCTTCATTTGTAGGAAGTGATAAACATTATAAACCCAATTTATTTGGCAATTCATATCTATAAATCCAATGATGTCGCGCGAATGTAAAAAGAAAGATTACTATGTTCTGCTAATTGCAGTTCTTTTCATTGTTGTGATCTTTCTTTGCATCTTCTTTAGTACCTGTTTGCTTATGAAGAAGTATTAAAACTCTTGTGTTTGAAATGCTACTTACTCGGTATTGAAAATGGTTACTTGTAAGATTAAATACTTCTGCTTCTATGATAAATTGTTCTGATATAATTGGCTTAAAAGTTCAGCCTTTTCTTCACATTTCAAAAGGAAAGTTCAGATTTTTTATTAGATAGGAGTCCTTTTGTTTTCTTGAATATATTGAACGGTTTTAGTTACTTAAATTTTATGTTGTAGAGTGGACATGGGAAACTGGCAAGGCAAATGACACTTTTGATGGCGTTTTGTGATTATTCAGGGAATTGTATAAAGGTACAATGCATTAATGCCATTTTAGTTCTTCAATTTGTCGTATTTTGAACTATGTTATTCGTGGTCACCAAATTAGCATGTTTTGTGTAGGATGTGGTGTCCGCCCCTAGACCCAAATCACCACCGGTTAGGATAATAACCGCCACTAAAGATGAGATAGAAAATGCACTGGAATATGGATTGCCGTCTTCTCACACTCTTAATACTATTTGTTTATCGGGGTATGATAACAAATTTCAATGTAGTTTTGTGTGTCATTTTGTTAATTAGCTAGGATAGTAGGATATCTTGATGATATATGAATTCATGTACGCTCATAATCTCACTTTTAATCATTTCTTTCCGGGAATTTCAGATACCTCTTGCACTATATCTTTTCATGCCATGAGAACATTGATGCATCCTATCAAGTAGCAGCATTTACATTTGCTTGCTTGTTTGTTGGTCTCATTGGCCTTGGTAAGTTCCAAATTTTCTCGTTTTATGATTTTCTTGTGTCTAATTGTGTTAACAATAACCATTATTATTCCTTTTTTTTTCTTTCTTAATAGGAAGAATATATCTTGGCATGCATAGTTTGATTGACATCTTGGGTGGTCTTATTCTTGGATTGACGATTCTTGCTTTTTGGCTTCATGTTCATGAATACGTTGACAATTTTGTAACTTTAGGAAAAAACGGTATGTTTTCTTGTACTTGATTTACTTGTAATATCCTTTGTTGAAAGGTATTTGGAAATTTAAATATACACATGCGCTTGTATTTTTAAATTACATGCTGATAGAACCCGAAAGTCGCTTGATTAACTTCAATTAAAACTATACTGATAGGGCCCTGTTCGAGAAGGGTGATCTCCGATTACAAGGTAAGAACCTCACTTTTGAATAAACAAAACACATACAAAGCAAATAACACCAAACAATACTACTTATACTAATACTTCCTGAACTTCTCCCATAATTCACAAACTGGTTTCGGGGAACAACCACCCTTTCTGAAAATCAAATATTTCCCGCCACCCAGCAACCACTGGGTTCCTGGGTTCCTATCACATGCCTAGTCAATCTACTCTTTAAAGTGGATTTTATCTTTATTGTCAGAAAATAAATGCACCAATTGATGGATATATTCTATTAACCATGTTAATTACTGATTAAATTTTTCGAATACCTCTCAGAATCATAAACTAAAAGAATCTTATACACCAAAATCATTCGTATCAGCATGTTGAAATGATTATTAGTGCAAGAATAGGCGGTTAAGCAACATCCGAATAAGGAAATTGTTGTTTTAATGTTGGGATTATGAGAGTTCCTCTCAAATTTAGTTCATTTTAAGCTTACACAACCTAGATTAAAGATTTTACAACTTACTCCTAATGCTTTCATTTTTATCACAGTTACATCCTTTTGGATTGCACTTAGCTTCTTGTCACTCTTTGCCTACCCGACACCTCAGCATCCAACTCCAAGTTTTGAGTATCATACGGCTTTTACCGGCGTCACATTGGGAATTGTAAGAATATACAACTTATATATGCATGCTTCTTGTGTGAAAATATCAAAATTTCCCAATTTTATTGGAAAATTGTAAAGTTATAGCCACCTATTTTTCAATTATTTTTGTTTTTTTCAAACAAGGGATGAAATAGCTGTTTGGGACATTAGATAGTTTTTTGGTTATAATTTTGACCATTTTCTTTGTAACTGCAAATAAAGACAGACCCTGAAATGGAAAGATATGGGCAAAATGAGCGGAACATCACAAAAATTGTGATTATTATCATGTGGTTTTCACAATGTCGTATATGTTTCATATTCTTGAAATCTATATTCGAGTAAACTGGTAACCAAGTTAAACGCCTCTACATTCATGATCATTTTTTAAAGTTTTGCTAAACAGATTCAGTTTTTTTGGGGTGAATGAATCTTTTTTGAATCAGCTTCATACTAACTGCAACAATACTGATTATCTAAAGATTATTACTTTGTACAAAATCAAATTAATTTTCTTTTGCATAAATTGTATTATACTACAAAGTTAAAGATTATAGTTTCATGATTTCATGTTTCTGAATTTAACAATCATACTACAGGTGACAGGTGTCCAACAGACTTACTATCAATTCCACCATGAGAACGTGCCACGTGTATTCACCCCCGACCTTGGTATCACCGCCTTTGCTGGCCGAATCCTAGTTGGCATCCCCACCATCCTGCTTGTTAAATTCTGCAGCAAAGCTCTAGCAAAATGGATTCTACCAATTACAGCAAGTGCACTGGGCATCCCAGTAAGATCATCCGGTTATGTCACAGCTTTGACCGGTTCTTCCGGGGTCAAAAAGTCAAATGAAGTCAAACAGGCTGGCGGGTATCTCCAAAAGATGTTTTTCAGCAGGCAGGAATCATTTGATGTTGACACCGGCATCCGGTTGTTACAGTATGCTGGCCTTGCTTGGTCTGTGGTTGATCTTGTTCCCTCTTTGTTTTCTCAACTTAATTTGTGATATATGATCATTTTTGATGTGGTTTATGAGATATTATATGTGTATAAAATGTGTAATAGGATTATTTAACTTTCTTTTGGTAGATATATGTAATAATTCTAAATACATATTGTTATACCGACTCGTATTTCATGTAGTATATCAAGTTTTTTGTGGCATGTAAGTTTTCCAAGTTTTAGATTTTTTGTAGTTTGGATGCATATTATTTAGTGAGGTTGTGATACGAACCCAAGATTGGGTCCGAACCGGTTACTGCTGGATAGAAGGAAACGGAGTGGAGGGAAACTGGAAGGAGGGAAACCAATTGAAAATTCAAGAGCAGGATGCTGATCTACCAAATTAGAGAGTGGGGTTAACCGTTCTCATCAATGTTTAGTTTAAATATTAATGTTCTTGCATTTTTCAAAAGGGTGGATGTTTGTGTTTATCAGCTTAGGTTTTTACCTTTGTAATTGGGGATTCAGGGGTTGTTTGGCAACTTCTGAATGATCAAATGCTGAACAAATAAGAGGTTTGAATCATTAAGTGCTGAATCATTAAGAGGTTTGAACCATTAAGAGCTAGTATATCGTTTAACTCTATAAATGCAAATGTCTGACCAATTCAGATAAGATGTCTTAACCAATCAACATTAGACCTCTTAACCATTCAGCACTAGTATACAAATCTCTGAACCATTTAGACATTTGCTTGCGAAACAAACTATTTAAACCATTAAGTGCTGAACCATTCAGACATCTGAACCATTAAGAGTCTGATTAAGAGGCTGTCAAACAGCCCCTTAACTATCTCAAATCAGGTTGTTTGTTCTATATCTAATCTTTTGATTTTCGGGTTCTAACAATGGTTCTATTGCCGAGAAACGAAGAGCATATGATTAGGGAGACAAGTTTAAATTCAGGCTTTATCACTGCTCAATTAGTAGCCATTGTAGTCCAGTTAGACTCTCTCATAGCCCTCAAGAACGATATTACAGCAACTAAAGAAGCTTGGCTAGAAAAACGAACAATGAAATCAAGAAACCACATATGAACCACAAGGTCCACTGATGGTTCAAGTTAAGGAAATTGTAGCCACTCAAGTGGAACTGACGGTCTTTCTTGTAAGACGAGCGCGAAACAGAAGGTTGCTTATGATGACGATGCAGATCAAAGAATGTTTGATGAGGAAGCTGTAAAACAAAAACATCACATCCTCACGCACCTGGTTATAAAAGGAGAAGAATTTTGAAGAATATGGCAATCCAATTTATCATCCTCAGCAACTACGAACGCCATTAAATCAAGAGCTGATGTAATGTTAAAGAAGAGTAAAACTGCAGTCTCTTTAAAGAGCGAACCCGAAAATGAGCGCATGAAGTGGGTCAGCCTTTGGTCGAATAGCTTATTGCTTGGCACACCAACTCCCTTCTTTTCGACTTGAGGACAAGTCATTTCTTTGGGCGGGTAGTGATGATACGAACCCAAGACTTGATCCGAACCAGTTGTTGCTGGATATAAGGAAACATGGTGGAGGGAATTGGAAGGAGGGAAAACATTTAAAATTTCAAGAGCAGGGGGTTGATCCATTAAATTAGGGAGTGATGTTAACCGTTTCCACAAATGTTTAGCATAAATATTAGTGTTTTTGCATTTTTCAAAAGGGTGAGTGTTTTTGTTTATCAACTAGGTTTTTACTTTTGTAATTGGAGATTTAGCCTATCTCGGATCAGACTAATTGTTCTATATCTAAGCTTTAGTTTTCGGGTTCTAAAAGGTTGTTTTTTTTGTTTTTTTTGTTTGTGATAATTTAGATGAATACAAGGTTGGCTAAATGCACACTTATTACTTGGTGTTACTTATATTGATTTATTGATTTTTATTTTTAAATGAACATGTATAGAACTTATTGGACCTCGTATATGTCTGTATTTGACCACCTAAAGCCCATATTTAAGTTTTGAAAAAATGAAACGATCGATGTCACGAAAGTAAAAAAACTTAACATATAAGGAAAAGTTTATTATGATTCTTTTTTGAACGGCAATAAGGGTACGTTTACTAGTAAACAACCTTTCAATGTGTTTGGGTGGGGTTGTTAGAAGTATTTTGATATTTTCACTTTGACTTGTATTTTCTTTTTCTTTTTGACTTTTCATAGCACCACACATGTGTCCAAGAATCTGATACAACTTCTATGAACTTTTCAAATAGAAGATGAACTCTATGGAACTTCTTAAATGAGATATAGCTCTATAGTTTAGCTTTACACTTTTACTTTGGTGTGTAAAATGTAAATAGTCGATTTGTTAACCATTAAGATGTGCTAGTGGTAACTGATAATGTGTTTGAAAGGATTTTTAAGAGACCAGATTCAAACTTTACCAGAGTAAATATTTTGGATGGTCTCATCAATTAACAAAACAATTGATTTGTTTGTAAGTTTTATTAAATTATTTTGTTAAGAGTTCGCATAGCTTAATATGCTTGAATATGAGTTGAGCTCGTTTAATAAACAAGTGTGAGCTCAATTTCGTATCTTGAGTTTATTTGAATTCGAGGCAAAGCAAGTCTATTATCTACATAAATATCAAAAGATTTAATCACATAACATATTTTTTTTTAAAAGAATATGCATATTTATAGTAGAAAAAAAGAATAAATATTATGTCACTTATATATAATCATAAATAAAAATATTTACACACATATATAATTATAAATAAATAAATAACAGACCGGACTCAAACTAAAAATTTATCCTGGAACCAAACTTGAACTTTTGAATTAAAGCTAATGAACTAAGCTTGTAACAAACTAAGCTTAAACACGACTATCTTATATTAATAAACAACTCAAGCTTTGATAAACCCAAACTCGGCTAGACATATATATACACTATATATATCCTTGTAAATAATCATTTCAATTAGAGTTGTTTAAATTTAACATATAATAATTAACACATTTTATCTACAAAGTACTATTCATTTATTGTCTTTTATGTCTTGATCAAGTCAATTATAATACATCAAAGTTATGCATGTTTCCGTTACGAAGAGAGAAAAAAAGTTTTACTCAGCCGATAATCTCTAATGCAGTCCCTATTCCATAAAGTAAAAATAAGGTTTATTCTCATTTCATTCTATCGGTCCATTTTATAAGTGAAATTTTACCAGATACATTTCTTTATACATATAATTATTATTATAATAATTTTAAACCTTAAACTAAAAATAATAACAAAAACGTGGATGAAAAGAAAAAAGTCTAAATGGTTAGCCATGGTATTTTCTCTGTCTAAAATGCACGCAGGTATCTAGTGACACCCTAACAGCATATCTTATAAATACCATATATCATATATCATATATCATATAAATCATATAATCATATAATCATATAAATATAAATATATAATATATATATTCTCTCTCCCCCTTTTTATTAGGGTTTCTAATTCATCCTAAATTTCTGCAGTCTCTCTGTTCATCTGCTTCATCTTCATCAAATTCAGGTGATTTCTCTACCTAATTTCTTCATATATGTCTTTGATTCTCTCTATTTGAACATAATCATTCTGCATTTGAGTCGCTTTTAACTCGTTGTTCATCAGAAGCTTCTAGCTTTGCTTTTAGATGAAATCTGTATGTTTTGTGTGTGTATTTGATCCTGTGAACTGTTAGTAGTTTGAGTAGATGTGTGTACTTCGTGTTTTTGAGGATCTCTTGTTCGTCTAATCGGATTGCGTTTTTATCATGACGTATCGACGAATAAGCTTAGATTTGTTGAATGATTGGATGATTTGGCACGAGATGGTAGAATTTAGGTGAATGTGTGGTGTCGAAGTGTTGATGGAAGAGATGAAGGTATGTGTTGTTGTTAGGGTGTTGATTTTTGGTTTTTGTTTCTCGTTTTGTTGTATCAGGGATTGATCTTTCGGCTAGGAGGTTGATTTTGGATCCGGTTTGTGTTTTGAGCAATCTGAAGGAGTTGTATTTGGCATATTTTAAGAACTAGGTAGTGGATATTCATGAGGACTTCGTGGGCAGATGTTGTTGATAATGCAGCTCCGGGATCTGACAGTTATGAAAATACTTCTTCGGGGGCTCCTGTTAAGCCCGCTTATGTACCACCTCATCTTCGTAACAAGCCACCTGCATCTCAGCAAACGGCTAGCCCTGCTGTATGGAATGGAAACGTACCACCTGTGAATGATAGGCTAGGACATAGTGGACAGACAAGTGGTTCACGGTGGGGTGCACCCAGATCAGATTATGGTAGGCCAGGTACGGTGCTGGTGGCGGTCGAGGTGGTTGGGGAAACAGAGGTGGTAGAGATTGGGAAGCTAACCCATTTGGTAGTGACGATATAGAAGCTGTTGAGGATACTAAGTCTGAACAAGAAAATAACGGTATTAATTTTGATGCTTATGAGGATATTCCTGTGGAAACCACTGGGGAAAACGTACCGCCACCGGTTAATACATTTGCAGAAATTGATCTAGGAGATGCTTTGAATCTGAACATTAGGAGATGCAAATATGTTAAACCAACACCTGTTCAGCGTTACACAATTCCCATTTCTTTAGCAGGCCGAGATTTGATGGCCTGTGCTCAAACTGGCTCGGGGAAAACAGCAGCGTTTTGCTTTCCTATAATCAGTGGGATTATGAGACAACAACCTGTGCAAAAGCCACGTGGCACTAGGACTGTTTTTCCCCTGGCTCTTATTTTATCTCCAACTAGGGAGCTCTCAAGTCAGGTTTGATTTATGACTAACTTTATTAATTTTTATTAATATATAGTGTTGATATGTCTAATATAGAAGCCTAATGATGTTGTGTTACATGCAGATACATGTGGAAGCTCGAAAATTTGCTTATCAGACAGGCGTCAAGGTGGTAGTTGTTTATGGAGGAGCACCTATTAATCAGCAGGTAACTTATATTGAAAACCAGTATTTTATATTTATCAGTTTTCATGGAAAATAATATATAGTCCATGCAAGTGACCTATGACTTATATGACTATGTGAGTGGATGTGTGTTCATGTGCTCTTTTGGGGCCAGGGATAATCTGCACAAACATATTGGCATGGGCAAGTTGTATCACATGATTATGGGCTGCTTTTCAAGCTACCTTTTTATGTTTTCTTAAATTTCAATGACCGTTTTATCATTTGTGTGCTTTTTTTTAAAAACTTTGATATCAACCGTTGCTCTCTGATTGTGAAATTAATGGCATATCATGCATGACCAGCTAAGGGAGCTGGAGAGAGGAGTTGATATTCTTGTGGCAACTCCAGGAAGATTAGTTGATTTATTGGAAAGGGCAAAAGTGTCATTACAAATGATAAGATATTTAGCACTCGATGAAGCTGATCGGATGCTTGACATGGGATTTGAGCCTCAGATTAGAAAGATTGTGGAGCAAACAGATATGCCTCCTCGAGGTGGAAGACAGACAATGTTGTTCAGTGCTACATTTCCTAGAGAAATTCAGGTTTATTTTGCTCATCATTATTAAATTGGATTGTTAAATAGTTAACTCAACAGATGGTTTTCATATGGCTTCTGTTTCGTGTGTAGAGATTGGCATCTGATTTTCTTTCAAATTACATATTTTTAACGGTTGGACGAGTTGGCTCAAGTACTGATCTGATTGTTCAAAGAGTGGAATTTGTTCAAGAAAGTGACAAACGAAGCCATCTTATGGACCTTCTTCATGCTCAAAAGGATATGGGTTCTAATGGAAAGGTAATATAAAGTAACAAAACGCTAATTATATATAATTTAGATCCATGTAACTGCACTTTAAGTACTAATAACCATATATCGTTACAAGTTACAGCTTTATAATATTTATTTTTATTATTATATATTTTTGCAGCAACCTCTTACATTAGTATTCGTTGAGACAAAGAAGGGAGCTGATTCACTTGAACATTGGCTTTATAGCAACGGGTTTCCTGCAACAACAATTCATGGTGACAGATCACAGCCTGTAAGTCTGATATGATATTTAACATCTTACCTTCTTTTATTTTTTCGTTTTGTGGGTATCTTTATATGACATGCGCATTTGGGTGATTTCCTTCTGTCCCATTAAGATTCTTTAGTTTCTGTTAAAACTTAAATGGTATAAGATCAAGCAAGGGAATGTTGTGGATCTAAATAAATGGCAACTTATTTGCATCAATGATACCGTAAACATGCAATTTTTGATAGAGAAAACCCTGATAAAATAAAATGCTCTAAGTTTCTTGGGACTCAAAGTATAACGAGGTGAGTGTGACAATTTTGATCCATTTGCTTGTAAAATATGAATGGCCGAATGGGTCAATTCGGTTTAATGGGTACATTAAAATAGTTTAGCCAAAAATAAACAGGTCAAAAAGTAGAAATGCCTATTATGACAACATCTTATGGTTGAGTGGTAGCCCCGTGACTTTTCAAATGGGAGGGTCATGGGTTGGGGGACAATTTCTTCCAAGTTGAGTCAGGGTTTCTCTTAGTTTAGTTTCCTCCCGGGCGGGTGGCCGAGTCACCACATTCCGGTCTTTGGGTGGAAGGGTGATCCATTTGCCAGGGTGATTCTGGGTGACCGGCCTTTGCCGTTCAAATAAAAGTAAAAATGCCTATTGTATTGCGTAAATTCTCCTAATTATTTTTTTCCAGAAATATATATTATAGTTGTGATAATATACTTTTCATAATTGTATTCAACTCCCCAAGTGTTTATAAGAAACTGGATAAAAGGTGTACGAGTTAACCCAACCCGTTTTAACCTGTACAATTTTGTTATATGTATGCAGGAAAGAGAGCAAGCATTGAGATCATTCAAGAGTGGAAACACACCTATACTAGTTGCAACTGATGTGGCAGCACGTGGTCTTGATATCCCTCATGTTTCTCACGTGGTCAACTTTGACCTTCCTAACGACATTGACGACTACGTGCACCGTATAGGACGAACAGGCCGGGCTGGGAAAACGGGCTTGGCTACAGCTTTCTTTAATGAGAATAACTTGTCATTAGCAAAAGGATTAGCTGATTTAATCCAAGAAGCTAACCAAGAAGTACCTGCATGGCTTACTCGTTATGCTAGCCGGCCTTCTTATGGTGGCAGTAAGAACAGGCGGTCAGGTGGGCGGTTTGGTGGTCGTGACTTTAGAAAGGAAGGCTCATATGGTGGTGGTGGTGGCTATGGAGGTGGTGGCAGCAGATATGGTGGTGGTGGCGGTGGTGGATATGGTGGCTACAGTGGAGGTGGTGGTGGATATGGTGGCTACAGTGGTGGTGGTGGCGGCAGTAGCGGATATGGTGGCTATAGTGGTGGTGGTGGGGTACCAAGTGCTTGGGACTAGGTATCACACTCCCTCCCAAAATAAACGTACTGATTCATTTCAGTATGTTTATCGTTTTTCGCAGAGATTGAGAATTATTATTACTATGTGTTGACATTTGGTTTAGTATAATTAAAATGTACTAATCATGAAGTTTGTTACATGTTGGAATGTTATAATGATGAATACAGTGATTGAAAATCTAATTTTGCTTTCTTTTTTGTTCTTATATTAATTCCTTCTTTGTTTGATGTTATGACAGCAGTATAATTGGATGCTACAAGTAACATGCATTTCGTAATAGGCACTAGTGAGATTGATGAATAATACAGTTTGAGTAATGATTTTTGTAACTTTTATTTTTGTTATCAATGATTGTTGTAAATTTATTTTTGTTATTAAGAATGATTATACATGTATGATCATTATAATAAAATGTAAATCAAGTATAAATTTATGATGATCATGCAAATAGATTGGTAGTTGATAATAAGAATACAAATTAGGAGTATCACTATGATTTAGCTTGACAGCAGAAACACAACTTGTATGTCATTATGGAATCCATGTATTTGTCGTCTTCCCTCTCATGCCTTCAATCTCTAATTATATATAATACTAATTATCAAATACTTTGTGCATTATGAGTTGTACTTTTAGTTTAATAGGTTGTACTCATTTTTGTTAATTTTTTTACTTTTAACCCCAATAATTTTGCTTCTTTTACAACTAAACCCCTATTTTTTAAACGTAGGGCTCCGGCACAACACGTCGCAACGTGCGCGTGTGGTTCAACGTTTTTACGCCTATTTTTTCCCGTAGGGCTCCGACACAACGCGCGTTTCAAGATCGACTTAGTTGGTTTTAATATTCTACGATTACGTTTAGGGTTCAACGTTTTTACCTCTACTTTCCATTCGGTTTTAGTTTTCCTGTTTTTATTTATTTTTTAATAAAAGTTTTTTTTGGTGTTGGTAGTTGCTAATGATGGTGTGAAATTGATGCTACTTGACATGATTTTACGGCCCCCGCTGCAACGCGTGGGGCTTATTTCTAGTTATAACTCATGCACACACTTATCACGTTTTTCTTTCACTAATCAGCTACTTTCTTCATTTCTAGTTCAATCCACTTTTACTTCACTAAAATCAACCAATTTTGTTGTAACATCAGTCTCTTTCTATAATTCGAAGAGTTTGTGAGGGAAAGATTGGTTGGTCTTGATGCATATGATATCTATTCTGATGAATTTTATAAAAAAATTTTTTTGGATCAAATCGTATGTGCCGGGAAAGTTGTGAGGATTCATAGGTTCTAATTTAAACAGGTTCAGAAGGATTTGTTTATCGAGTGGCTGATATATGTTCTTGTGAACAGTTGCTCGTGTTTATGATTTTTTACTCTTATTAGCCCACATTAAAGAGAAGAAAAGTATGACAAGGTTATATGCTGGTGAGGAGAATTGATTTTTGTATTTGAGCATTAGAATTTTTTGTGTTTTATTGTTCTTTTATCTTCTGTTATTAATAGATTCTGTTATAATGTCTTTTTTTTCCTTGGCATGTTTACTATTATCCGTTTACAGAAAAAACCAGGGCATCTCTTAGAGTAATTTTTTTATTTTATGAAATTAAGAATATGTTTTTCCCCAATAACTCTTTCGAGTTTATCTGAGAAATGTACGTCTTTTATGTTGTGTTTCATTATTTCTTCCTGCTTTGTCATTTGAGATTAATCGTCTTTGGTACACAATCGCACGTCTGCTCATAAGGCACATTTCATGTTATGAACTTATGGTTCTTTTTCTATCGTTATTGCTAGTTTTCCCCCTCATGATTTCTAGTAGTATATTATAACAGAAGAACGACATGCTCCTTTGATATTACAACACTTCGCAATAAGAAGTCGAAGAACTCCAAATACTGATTCTTAGTTCAAATGAGTCGATTTTCAATTTGGAATAAAAAGACATAGAAGATTCAAATATATTCATACTTTAGCCTCTTTACAGCAACACAACTTCAACATTTTTTAACCAACCAAATCATGTTATTAGAAAACCAAATGACCCAAACTGAAATGGCTCGAATCATTTGATCAGTAGGTTTGATGGTTTAGTTCAGCTGAACTGATGAAAATTCTAGCCAGATCAATGAAAAAAATATGGCTTCGAAAAATCATACACTTACGTTGCTTCATATTCCAAAATTAAAAAAAAAAAGTTAAATAAAGATTAAACAATTAGTCACAAGTTCTAAATCATTTGGTTTTTCAAATCTTAAACCATGGACGGATCATATAAATCTTGAACCGGATGAACCAAAAGACTAGTTCTTGTTTAGGTGTTCAGTCAATTTTAACTGTTTATGAACGCCTATAATTTGATAAATTCGATATTAAACCTTGGATTATGTAGCAAATGCCCTACAATAACATGTAAAACTTTTAACCTCTACAAATGGAACATTGCTTAACTATAACATAGAACTAAACCAATAGAAGATAATTATAAGTTAGATCAGAATATATTCATTAGAACTTATTATGCAGACAGATAATATTATAATTTTAATTAAGTTATGATTAAATTGGGTTTTTCTTTGTAATTATTTTATTATATTATATTATTATAGATTGGGTTTTAATTGTTAAATGTCATTTCTCACTGAACCAAGAAACATGCTGAATTTGTTTCACAAAATTATTGCATGCCAAATATAAATTTTGATTACCTCAAAGATCCAAAACTGTATTCAAAAGAAGGAAAACTTTAACCCACTGTTTGCTGCAAATAAGTTGTATTCTTCCACTCCACAACCATCTCCCCATATAGATGTTTTCAAACAAGCATCTGCATCAATTTCTTCTTTCAGCGGACCTGCAGCTGCATCCGCGTTGACCCCGTTTGAAACATCAACCGGGCCACCGAAATGGAAAAGAGAAAACCCCGTATTATCCTTTTGCGTTTTATCAGAATTCTCTTTTCGCTTGGTTTTGATGGGTATAGCCTTGTTTTGGTGTTTAACCGTGTTGTTGACGGGTGAAACCTGGTGGCACATTGGCGGGTGATCATGATTAACTAGTGGCGGACCCAATGGTTGCAGCCCACCAACACCATACTGAAGGTAACGTGGACTCCCGTTTATACTGTACCCAAATGGGCTAGCAAACAAATTATGATTTGATTGTGGTAGCCCGTTGGGCGAGGAGGGAGTCCACGGAACTGGGCCCTTGTGGTAATGACCCATGGAAGGAGCTTGAAACACAGGAAAATGTATGCTTTGAGCTTGCAATGGTGGTGGAATAATATTATTATTCCCTTGAGAACAAGATCCTGTAATGCTTTCACTTGTTTTTGACGATAATTCAAATGAATTCTCGAGACAAGGTGACGTGTCTTTAACCACTTCAGAATGCTGACTGGAGTACTCTGAGTCTGATGCGGATGATGACCCGGGATTTTGGGGACTTGAAGAAAATGAAGTGTTTCCATCGCCTTCGCTAGGACATGATGAGCAGCTATCAGAATTGGAGTTGCTACTGCTGGTAAAAAGATCAGTGGTCTCACTTTCAGGTTCGGGCTCTGGTTCTATGTGAACATTACCTTTTGATTCCTTCAAATCATCATCTTCGCTACTGATAGGAATCGAATGGGTCCCATTTGCTGAACTAGTAAGCTTAATGGGCTCGATGACATCAGCAGACCTATCAGTGACAACATCAGGATCTAAATTGGTTCTTGGTTCCCACACTTTCTTTGTGTAACCTGACTCGCTTCCAGTGTTTGTTTTGGTTTTAGCTCTTTCACGAACATCTTCAGTTTGATTATTATACTTGTTACCACGAATATACGGTTTTGAGACATCCATATCAGGTTCTTGCTTACCTGATTTGGGTCGGTAATCATTGTGTTGGTAACAATAGCAAGCGGGCTGATCAAACCTGCTACTGGTTCTATTATGACTACACTGCGATCTCTCATTGTACCTTGACCCGTTTGACCTTCTTACGGGCTTATTAACTCCATTTGAGTTTCTGTTCCTAGATGAAGTCTCAAAGTCATCACTGTGAAACCTTGGGACGAATTTGTTCACTGTTGGCCCATTTTCAAACCGCCGTCTACCAGACCACTTTGAAGGTTGATCAAGTGGATAATCTTTCCAAGATTTCAGCCTCCTACGATTGTGTTTTGAATAAGCATCAACAAACAACTGATTTTCTTCTTCTTCGTAACAAAATTCACCATCTGAATTTCTATCATGATCTGATATTTGGTTTTCTTGTGTAAAATCATCTGATGCAGGCATGGATGATATACTTTCTTCTTGTTCTTCACAATACGTGTTTTCATTGACATTCAGCTCATCACTAACACTTGTTGATTCCTCTTTACTATCAAGAATAGTAGAAGTTTGACTAAGTTGACGACAATTTTTCTCCTTCTCTTTTTCCTTGGTCCTCAATCTTTCTTTCCTACGAAGTTTTTTTTCTTTTTCTTTTACTCTTCTGCGTTCTTTTCGTTCTTCTTCTTCTTGTTTCTCCTTCTCTTCTTCTTCAAGGAGTTTACACTGAGGAAGAACAGAGAATTGAGAAAACAATAAGATAAAAAAGGCAAGATGGACGGGTAGAATGGGTTGGATAACGGTTCAAACAAGTTCAAGTTGAAACATGTCAATTTTCTTTTTCTGATTGAAACATGTCAGGCCAGGGTCAAGGATGACCCGTAAACACCTCATTATTTTTGTAAATAACATGTGTTAATTATGATACAAACAATGAAAGATTTTCAACCTGTTCCCCCTTTACCTAATTTTTTTAATCCGAGCTGTTTAAAATAAAACACATTCCAAAATCAATTCTTTAAACATAAATAGGTCATTTACCTGTTTTTCTAATGTAATGATGTCCTTGCATGCAACCAACAAACGTTCTTCCAATAATTTTAGTGCAAGGGAAACAAACATGCTATGTGCATTTTGACGTGCAGTCCCTTCTCTGAAAGCCTTTTCAACCTTCCATATAAAATTAACAAGATTAAACTAGATAACAAAAGAACTTACATAAATATTCATGACGACGGTGTTATATAGAAACCATGGATATATATTATGGTACTAAATCAATATTGTAATGTCTAAATAGTGTAATTTGCTCCCTCTTTCACATGATTGATGTTTGCAACAGTAAGGCAAGTAGAATGGTTGAAGAAGCAAATCATTATATAACAAAAGCTAAAGGATGAAAATATAATTTGTTTTTATCATGCTATATACCTGTTCCTTAAAAATAACTGTTGCAGCATCTAAAAGACATTCTCGAGCAAGTTCTGGAGTCTTCGCATGTTTTTGGGGACGGGAGCATTCTCCAACTAACTCATTCCCATCCTTGTCCACAGAATCATCATCCTGCTAAATCATTTAAATTAATAAGAATCTAACAAGTATAAAAAATGACTCTTTAAAATTTTGATTATTTAAAAAGTTAACCACCTCTTCTTCCTCAGCCTCTTCTGCATGCTCAAAGAACCTTCTAATGCTTTCACCTCTTGTAATTGTAACAAAACCATCACCAACTACAAGTCTGCCATGAACACAATGTTGACCGTTTAAAGCATGAGCTTTGACTGAAATTTCGTTACACCGTCCATCGGTTCTCCATGCCCTTAAAGTGATAAAACATGAATTTAAACCAGTGAGGTCAAGACCATTCACTTGAACACTTGAATTTGATCCGACATTTTCAAAATCTAATATGTCAGATTTGCCTTTTCCAGTTCCAACAGCCCATTCATAATGTGTGTATGTTCCTGCTGAGTCAGCATAGTTTTGATGCCAATCAGCCTGGATTGTGTCAAGAGTCACCTGCAAAAGATAATATTCCCTCAGCTTAGTTGCAATTCTATCCTTTAAGTCCTGAACTAATATGAAAATTTAAGTTATAAAGTGTTCAAAACTCAATGTGTTTATTGAAGATGGAAATGGGTGGGTTGGATAACAAATCTACCTTGTATTGGAAGCTTGCATCAGCCGCACAAAACCAGTTTGTACAACGTGCTTCTCTTCTCATACGTTTAAGTTCTTTTAGTTCCTTAAATTCACGAATCACATTCTTTCTGCAATCTCTACAAAACCTTTTGCTGTCAAACCTGTGAAGCAAAGAGTCAAAAGTTAAAGTCGTGGCAGTATAATCTCTTGCAAATGCACAGCACAGGCTTAAAACAACCAGTGGAGTATGAAGAAGCCTAACTATATCTTATTTTTGTGTAATGAAATCTTATTTATATCTTAGTATATCCTATTGTCCAATTTGATGAGTTGAAGAATTTAATCTCTAATCGTTTACAATAACAGAATAAAGAATTTATAAATACTAAGAGTTCATTTCTTTTTCTAGTGCAGGCTCACAATGTAGTCATTGCACCAAAACTTCTCTTAAAACAGAAAATTTTCTTAACTACCTACCTGCTATAGATGTTTTTGAGAAATTCTACACTTTATTTGCACCTCCATGAGGAACAAATAATTAATAACTAAACCAATAAGCAAACTTAGACTTCCATGCCTATATCTACCATATAAAAACCATGAAAAACTTCCCACATCTCAAAATCTGATTTAGATATCCAAACCATGGAAATATTCTTAAACTGTTGATGCAATGCTAAGTTCATGATAAAGATATATCATTATACTAGTGTCAAAAAGTCTAAAAACCAAGAGCTACCTGCACATCAACCGTTGCATAAAATCTTCTTCTTTCATCCTCAGAAGAGAATAACATGTCTCCTCTCCTAATGCAGACCAAAAGTCAACCAAAGTGTCAACAGAAAGTCTGGCAGTATGCAAAGCACATGTTTCGCGGGTCCCATGTCCTCTACCATACCCCACCATCCCTTGGCTAATCCACCCACGGCCTCCTCCTCCACACGCATCAGGATAAAGTAATTCACGTTCCCGCTCTCTTGCTCTGGCATTATCAAATACCTGATTTATTCATAATGTAAGATAAGATAACAAAACTACAAAAAGTGATTGATGATAAGGCAATCATACAGGAATCAGGAATGTACATTTTGAAGCCCCTTCAAATGTTTTGAATTAATATAGCAATCCAAGACCGTGAGTGTTCCATCTCTAGTAGTGGTTAGACCTCCCCAAGGATGAACAGCTGGATCTTGAACATCATCATTGCACCCAGTTGTCAAGCACACATTCTCAACAGTCTGAGACTTTGAGCTTACAAGTCTATTCCCAGAACCATGACCGAACGCTCCATCTTGCTGCAATGACTTTCCATGCATGACAATCTGCATAAAACCTTCCAGAAGTAACCCGTTGCATCTGGAGCAGTACATATTCTTACGTGTATGTTCAAAAAGAGTTTGTTTGTCAATCCTCAAAAGCTCTTGCCTAGCGTGCAGCGGTAGCTCACTCCAAAACTACAACAAATAAAAAAACCTAACTATTAACATCTACTATTATTATACAACTAGTTTCAATCAAGTAATCAACAATATGAACTCAATCCTATGAACATTGCATTGCCAACTTGAGGTAGCACATAAAACAGAATTGAAAGCTTCTAGCATTGCATTTCCAAGAAGTAAGAAGACAGTCACTTAAGTCAAATTTTGTGCACACAGATTTCCATTTCCAACATTTGCAAACCAAATGACACTTACATGAATAAAAGAGTTTAACAACGGCATTATTTCGAGCTTCGACACATGATGAGTTAATATTTTCTAATGATTCTTCCTTACTTGCCAACTTGTAAGTTATAAAATATGTGCTGCTCTTAAATTGAAGCCAATTTCATTCAACATGGTTAAATCAATCATGAGAAACCTACTTATAAATTATATATACTAATCTAAACACACCACAGAATCATAAAACCGTTAAGATCTACGAACAACTTCAATCTGCTAGCAGAAAACTTGTAAACAAACAAACAAACAAACAAACAAACAAAACCAAACAATCACATCTGAAGAACACAAAATCAAATCCAATTGAACTACCTTCTGAAGCTGATTATAACTAACACCATCCCGATGCTCATCCCAAAATCCAGTCGACGAAACCGATCCACACGACGTCGTTGCATCACCGCCACTGAACAAACAATCATCCGCTAATTCCACCATCCTTCTCCTCAATCTCTCATACATATCCTCATCGATTCTTCAATTCAATCAAACCAATCCAGTTTCCGATCAAAAACAATATTCACCAACCGAATTCCTACACTAATCAACTTTAGATATATCATTATCGATGATTGCTTGAGCTAATTATAATAAACACATATGTTGAATATGAAATTGTGGATTACGTATACCTTGTGATTTGATGTAGTGGAAGAATCTGTGAGAATTTAGAGGCTATTGAGAGGAAGAACGTGAGGGTTTTCGATGAGATTTGGCTGTGTGTGTGTATTTATATTGGTGTAAATTGAGAGATTGAGGCTTCAACATTTGTCTCATTTGGTTAATTAGAGAAGATATTGTTTAAATTAGGATTTTTATGTTTGTTGTAACGTACTAATATACAAATAATTATTTCCTTCAATAATATTAAAAATATTTTAAAATATATTTAAATCGATATAATAACAATAAATTTAGGAAAAATGATAGAACAACGGTAACATATGATTCGAGATTTGAATAAATGGTGTATTTATTCAAGTTATTAAAAGTCACATGATCAGTACAAGCTGAATTTTATTTAGTTTTATTGGTTAGTAGAATATTAAAATTATATATTTTTTTTATCATATTGATTAGTAGAACATTCATGAGATCCTTTTAGTGTTTTGATAACTGGTTTACAATGACAAAATTTACGAATTGAATTATAATGTCTTGAGATATATTATGACAAATTTATTTCAATAAGTTCATCCTAAACCATACACTATATGTGAGTTGTTTTTTTTTCCTTCATTTCAATCATCTTTAAAAAGAGAATAAAGTGATATAACAGTATGTAATTTTTTCCTCCACACATTACAAATAGTGGAAATAAAATATTGTTAAATAATTGATGGGCAAATTTAAACGTATTGGCTGTGAAATGTAAATAAATGTGTATGTAACAGGAAGGGCTAAACTTGTAAATGTATTCAGATTTGGAATCTTGGACTCCTATTGGTCATTTAAGCCGAGTAATTAATGGTTCGTGCAAAACTATAAATATTAGCCAATTAGAAAAGGACGTGTATAATAGTCATCTAATTACTTTTTTCTTGAGCGGTAAATGTGCGTCGTGCGACTCAACTTCGAAAGATAAGTGTTATATTAATCGGGCTTACCCCCAACCCCTTTAAAGGAAACTCATTGATTAGAAAATCCACTGGTTTAACTCTGAGCATTTTGTTCAGAGTGGACTTGAACCCATAACATTCCCTTATTTATATGTTATGAGAATCACCTTAACCAGTTGAGATAAAGATAATCATCTAATTACTACTAGTGGAATTTTTCGTGCCGTAAGGTTAGAATCTAGTCAATCTCGTTAGTGTTGTCACGATTTCAATCTAAATGAAACTGATATGAAAACATAGATAAAAACAAAAATATTGATAATATGTTTAGTATTTTATAAAATATTATGTACCCAAAGTTATAAATTAAAACCAAAATTTAACCGAACTTTGTTTAAATAAACCTTATACTCAAATGTGGGGACAACTTGGTTTAAATAGCTAAAAAGTAAAATAAATGATAAACCTGCTTAGGAGAAGATATATTTTGTGTTTTCACAACTTGTATATTACACTTTTCATTCATGTGCTTTTTAATATGTTAATGTGTAGAATAAATGTAAGTATGTATCCCTTAAAAATGTTAGTATGTATAATGTTGATGTATATTTTAATAGTACTTGAACTTATTAAAAGTTAAAATCATTGTTTAATTTTTCTCGTAACTAATTTATATTTTTATTAATTTCAAAAACTATTTATATTTTTATCTTATTAAAAAATATTTATAGTTTAGTTAAACTAGAATGGTACTCAATAAAGTTGTGTCCATGAATGATGAACATATTTTATTCTTTGGTTATGCATTATAAGTTAGTGAATATGAGTAAAAAATGTTGTTACGTAGGCGTCACGTAGATAGTGAATGTGACCTACACTCACACTCATTAGAAATGTGTAATGGTGTTTGTGTTGATGCGAGTCTTAATAATAAAATAAAAAAAACCAATGAAATGTATTGCTGTGGTTGAAGGATAAAAAAAAAGTCAAAAATGCACTGCTTGCCCTCATACTCGTGACCACACTAACACCCTCATTTGCCACACCTCTCTCGCACCCCAAGGGCCTTTCTTACTAATATAGATTTATTTTTATTATATTTTTAAAAACATTTTTTTATTCATTTCTTTTTACAAACATAGATTTACTTTTTATTTATATATATTTTAACTCATTTTACCAAACTTTCTTCATTCTGTATCATTGTGACGTCATTGTTATTTATTGTTACGACTATTAGGCCTTCAACGTATTACGATTCTTTACGTTAACTACATCAACGTAGACACTGCAACACGTTGATGCGTATTCACGTGCATTCACTTATTTTTATTCCAATTTTTTATGTATAAACACTAAATGGTGTCGTCATTTTCATTATATATGTCATACATGTGGGATAATGTCGTCATTTCATTATAAAACCATATATGAGAAATAGTGTCGTCATTTCTAATAATGTATAGAAAAGGAAACTTAAAAACTTAAAATTCTATTATTATTAGTCTTTAAATCTAATGGAATGTTTTCTTTGACTTGCATTGTGCCTAAAATACTCCAAAATTTATGCCAAATTTAGAAGAATCATTTCTAAATAATATAACATTAAAAGATCAACTTTGATAATTAGAGTTGATTTGTTGATAAGAAATAATTTTTGACTCGCAAGCTAATAGAATGGTATAGAGAGGGTGATATGACAACTAATCTTCTTTTTATTGTAGGAGATAAAGAAACTGCTCTCATCGAGACTCATACCATAAATTTTTCATTTGTTATCATGTTTTTGTTTAATTTTGAAATAGATATAAATTGAATTAATGGTTAAGTTCATTGGATTTTCTTTCAACATTAAATGGAGTTCATTGCATAAGGGTAGGTTTTAAGTGTCTTTTTGTCCACTTATCATTATTAGTTTCCTTTGGGTGGCTTAGTCATCATTCTTAGGTTTCAAGCGATCCGACCCATCCCCAGACCCTACACAAAGGGGGAATTAAGTCAAACATCAGGTACGTCAGTAGTTTTCCTTGGAGTGACTTGGGAGGAGTTAATTGTCGGGTTTCATTCATGTATCATCTCTTAATCGTTAATGTACGGGCAAACTGAAGTGGCTATTGAAAGAAGACAGTGCCCTCAATGTTAAAGGTCTTATATAGGTAGTGGACCATAAAGTTTTCAGGTCAAACGTGCCTAAGAGAGTGAAGTTGGATCAAAGTCATTCCAGGAAAAGCGGACATTTCATGTTGGCGCGAGTGGTAGAAGCAATGTATGTTATATAGGTAGAGCATTGTGTATTATGATGCATATGGGCGGAGGTGGGAGGGGGGACGATCTTTAGGTGGTGGGACACGGTGGATCTCAAAGTCGCTTCGGCTGGTGATTTAGTAGAACATGGCGGATGTAGGTCTTCTTTAACCGTTAGCGAACCATATGGCAAGTGGACAAGTGGTGGTGTTGATAATTTGTAGCTAATTATTACTAAAACTAAAATATTTTAAAAAGATATATAAACAATTTTATATATATTTATAAATAATAACATATTTTTCTTTTTATACTATTGTTTATACCTTAAATATGTTTGTTATATTAATAATTTTATTGATATGTTATTTATAATATATATTAGACTATACATATATATAATTGTAATGGTATCTAACCTAGTTAGAGAATATATCATTTAAAACTCGATCCGGTTAGAGCTTTTAACAAGCCGTAAGGGCTAAAACATGGTTAGAATATAACAAGTTGAAAATATGGAGGTAAAACCACTCACCATAACCATAAGAACCATAATAACCACATAATTACACACCATTCCCCCAAACTCTCAACAAAAGACCCAACAAACCATTGGTCAATAACTCACACCACACACACTGCCTCTGGCTAAAGCCCTGTTGGTGACCGACACGATATGAGGTCCCAGCCATCAACTCTTTGGCTCTCTTTGCTAGACTCGGATGGCTCGGTCTCATCTCCTTGTGATTTTTTTAGCTTAGCCACCATCACCCACATGTTTGCAAGCTCGTTTTCGAGATATGCTTCTCTTTGTTTCGACTCCTCTAATCTTTGTTGTAATTCAGCTTCTTGTTTATCCTTTTTGCATATTATTGCTTCATAAGACATCTCTCTTTCCCTACTTGATGCAAGTTCTCTTTTTAGTTCCATTTGAGTTGGACTTCGTTCTTTTGGTTTTGCATTTCTTCCATTTTTAGCGGGACCCGTTGTTTTACGTGCGGTTGGCGAGTGTTTGGGTGTGGCGGATAACTCGGCGGTGAGCTTCTCGTTGTGGTTCATTAGCTTTGCAACTTCTTCTGATAGAGCCGTGAGCTCAACGGCAGCAGCTGAGGCTAATCCTTTGGCATATGAGCAGTCGTCGGCTAGTTTTCTGTTTCGCGCTTCTAACTGCTCTTTTGACTCCGTCAACTCGATTACTTTCTGTTTGAGTTCTTCGATTTCATAGGCCTGGTTTAAGGGATAGAGGATTAGACTAGACCTAGTGATGGCCCTAAGAGGCTCCAAAGTTGCTGATGTGGACATAATTGGGGCATTAAAGCCACTACGCCCTAGTTTAACGGGGGCTTCAAACTCATTTTTAGCCAAACCCTTAAAGAGCGTTAAAAGAGATGAATGAATTTATTTTTTCTCACTTTTAACTAAAAAATGATTTAAACCCACTACACTTGTTTTAAAATCATTTTAATAAATTTATATTTGCCAACGTGACATTTTAACTAAATAAACCACTACACATAGTATCATGGTGTTTGAAATTGGTTATTAAAACTGTTTATTTGCTTATCACATGTTGATACATTAGATAAGCAGTTTTGAGAGTGTTTGGAAATTGGAGGAGCGATTAATTGCTTATTTTGAAAAGTTATAAAACCAAACACCCCCATAGTTCAAATATGTACGAAATTAGAGGAGTCCGTTTCATCACATTTACATATAATTAGTTGATTTCAGTTATATTCTATTTCAAACAAGTCAAATATAAAAAAATGGCTGTATAGAGAACAGAAAAAACAGGTCGAAGGTCTCTCCAAGTGTATTCTTAAGCATACAAGCTCCTAATGTGTTTTATTCAAAAGTTCTGATTATTGTTGTAACAATATGGTTTTGGTAATCACTAAGAGAGCGTTTGGTTGGAAGAATGGAATGGAATTGAGAAACTAGTATAATTTTCAAGTAAAATTATATTTGAGTAGGTAATGAAATGTAAACCCAAGGGAATGTTTCACCTCAAATTCCCTTGGTTGTGGGATTTCAAATTCCCTCTCTAGATGGAAGGATTTTGAAATCCCACAACCAAGGGAATTTGAGGTGAAACATTCTCTTGGGTTTACATTTCATTACCCACTCAAACATAATTTTACTTGAAAATCATACTAGTTTCTCAATTCCATTCCATTCCATTCTTCCAACCAAACGCTCCCTAAGGGTATTCATAAAACGTAGAAACTGACTGAACCAGCCAAACCGAGGCAAGTAAATTGGTTTGGCCATTTTGAGATTCAAACGGTTCAGTTCACAGTTCGGTTGTGGCGGTTTGCCGGTTTAACGGTTCGCTTCAGTTTGGAACTTAGAACCTTTCATGTAAACTGAACAGGCCTCTAAGGTTTAACTTTGTTTTTATATATGATTATTTCATATTTTGAAATATGTTGTTATGTATGTGTATTATTAATGGACTAATTAGCAAAATGAACGAAAAAAGTGTTTGCGACCTAGCCTGACATGACCCATGCCAAAAATTTACCAATGTCACTCCAAACCCGTTTTGACCCATTACCAAACCCACCAACCCCTCTGTTTTGCAAACTCTAAAAGAAATGGTCATATGTGATTGTATGAATGATTGATGCACCTGAGCCTGTCGGAGCAAAACTTCCTTTGTTTCTTCGGTTTTTGCAATTTCTTTGTGTGTGTGAGGTTCACACTGTGCATCTGAAAGAAGTTTTTTCAAGGAAGTGATGGTTTCTTGTAGTCCTTCACATTCATTTATCTGGTAGAAATAAAAATATTAGATTAGATTAGAAAACAAGGAAACCCAAGGGGTAAATATTCATAGGTTTTTTACCTTTTGGTTGAGTTGTTCTTGAATTACTAGATTCTCTGTGGTTTTCACCTGTCAATGAAATGATATAATCAAGTTAAAGGGAAAATGAATTAAGGATGGCAATGCTCTAACACACCACGAAAATAATCAGGAATTAGGTTATCAAATTAAGCATGTTTAATTTAACCGGACGTGTTTCGGTTGGCATGTTTAATTAAAAGTATATTGTTCGGATTGGCATCTTTAAAAAAAAGAGTTGTGTTCGGGTTGACCCGTTTATTACAACCCACCATTTATTTAGCATGTTTACAACTGGGTTACAACTCTTCAACCAGATTAACTTGTAGATGAATGGTTTGAACGGTTCGAGTACAGGTTACATGATTTTAAGTTTGTCCGGGTTAGGGTTGATGTCGATAGCATTCAGGTTTAATGATTAACCCGTCAACCAACAGGATTGACACCCCTAAACTGAATCCTAGCTATGTATTTTTTTTTTGTGAATCAGTGTCTAAAACATGTATTGTGTACACACACACACTAAAAAAAAAACACTTGCAAGATGAATACCTCAAGCTCAAAGGACTTCTCGTTTAACTGTGCTTCAAGCTCGGAAAAAGACTGCATACGACATCAAGTTTAAATTAAAGTAAAAAATATTACATGTGTATAAAAGTTGGAAACACTCACTCGTGATTTTTCAACTTCCTCGATTTTGTGAGAAGATGATGCAACTGAATCAGTAACTTTGCTTTCCAGGAGTGATATTTGTTCATTCTGCCGTTTAATTTCATCATTTAATCTGGTTATCTCCTCCTACAGATTAAACATAAATTCAACTACTATCACCAGTAGACTGAGAGTGATTTGACAGTTACAAAGTATACAAGTCATTACATTTAGGGATTTTAATTTGGTGTCTAGTACGGCCTCCTCCGACAACTGTTTAAGAGTATTTAAATGGACTACAACCTCTCAAGACAATACTTTTTGATGCTCCCTCAAGAGATCAATTTGGTCAATAGTCATAATGCTGGTCTATTTAACACATAAGAAAAGGCATCTTAAGTACATTAGATTGAATATATGTATGATCGTACTACTTCTGAGGTGGTTTTTGGTTTGCACTCTGAAATCACTATGGGTATGAGTTTGATACAGGATGGAATTATAATGAGTATGGATTTTAAAACCCAATCCTTTAGGTGGGTAATTGAGGATACCCAAATTTATTGATATCATACCCAAACATTATCATACTCGTATATATCCGCAAGACCAAACCCTCAAACCAAATATCACATAAAATCATTAGAAAAGAAATCTCCACTACAAAGTTACTTGTATATGTAAAAGGGCATACCAGAGGAGTCTCTTGTGACATAGAACTATCTTCATCAATTTGTTGATCTAGTTTGGGCTCCAATTGAAACTCAGCAGATGTGCATTCTGTAGGCAAAGATTGTGAATGTATCAATTCGATTGGAGGATTATGATTGCCAGGTGGAGGAGTTGAAAGTGGACTGCTAGATTTCACTCCACTTGATTTATCACTTGTACTGGTCATAGCCCCAGAGAGATTATCTCGTTTCTAGTCAAAGAAGTTAAAACTTATCAGTGGGATCTCAAAATGATCTTAAAAAGCTGACAGAGAACTTCAAGTTTAAGCACAATGAAAATTGCATACATAGTAGATACTAACAACCAAAATTACTGCAAGAAAGCTTCTTTCAGTATACCACGTATCAAAGATTTTTAGGAGTGGCAAGATGGGCATGATGAACATGTTGGGTAGCAAGTTGAAACGAGTGGACCGGGTTCCATTGATCCACACACCATTTTTTCAAATTTTTTTTAAATTACTTAATTACTAATGTGTTGATTATAAGTAGCAAGTACAAAACTATATTATTGCAATAAGGTCTGATGTTATATAAGAGTAACATACTTGTGTTGGTATGTTTTGGTAATTATCTTGATAATGTCCCAGCTTGGTAGTTATATTTTTTGGAATGGCCTAGTTTGGTAATTTGGTGAGAGGTAACCATATAGCCAGTAAAATAACATGACATGGAAAGCCACCTCATCAGAAAATTTCAGTTTGGTAATTGCACTTTTGTAATCATGGGCTAGTTTAGTCATTACACATTTGATATAGACTAGTTTGGTAATCTAATGATAAGCCACCCCATTAGGAAAAAAAATGCCTCATAAGCAAGAAACCAGTCATCAAGTGATCAAATTACCAAATTAGCACATTTCAGAAAAACAAATACCAGATCGAGACATTATTTAGTATAATCACTAAACAGACCACCACCCTAGATATGTTGTTCTCCTTTAGGTTAAGAATCTAAATGTTAAAAAGAAACGAGGACACGAGGTACGAGGATGTTTGGATTACAAATGAACTTTCTGTTTGTCCCATTCGACCAATCTAACATGTTCCCCTTTTAGCTAATTCATTTAAATTGACCAATTGCTGACAACCCAAATTAACCAACTATAAGTAAATGGGTTAAAATTGACACCTCAGATCAAACTTGAAAAGAAGTCTAGAACACAATGACCAGAATATAGGAGACTAACCCGCAGCTTTAACCAATTAAGCAATCCAGATTTCTTGATCTTTTTCTCCTCCTTCAATACATCCTTGTTAGTTTCCACATTTCCATCAAGAGGAACATATAATGCAATATTTTCATCGTCCAAACTTAAGTCACGCCTTCTTTCTGGGAGATACGCAAGCTGCCCATTTAAAGATATAATTTTCTGTTGCATTAGACGTATTGAATATATGCTTAAAACAAATATTAAGAACTACATTGGCAGTATATTGACTGTTCAACTGAATGCAATTTTCACAAACGCCAAAGAATTATTATCGACAAGTTTTGTGAGGATAATAAAACATAGAGATGCCGATTTCAACTTATTTACTAATTCAAAGGTTGATATGGGTTATATTTTATCTCAAACGGGTCAAATAATAATAGAAATGTGGGAACAGGTCTAAAGGGTTGGAAGTCACAGAACTATTTAGAAAATATTTTAATTAGACTATTTATAGAAGATTATTAAAAATGGATGAAACTATGTTTATGAGTCAACTAAACCTGACCCCACCCTCTATAACCTATATTATAAAACGACAAGTTTCAACCCTTTACCAAACTTGCCAATCTTGCCACCTATAATAGAAATGAACAAAAAAGAGAATAGTTAATGCAATCTGACCTCTTCTTCCCCAAAGGAATGTCCTCTCCTTGGACGATGAGAAAATCTAGATGCGTGAGATGACTTATTGGAGACTAAAATTAATTTTGTTAGTCTTTGTATCCGGCTTAACAAAGCCTCTTTAATTTCTTCTTCTTGCTCAAGTCTTGATTGCAAGTTGACTTCACCGTCTTCTAGCTTTACATGTTACATGAATACAAGAGCATCAGATGAATAATTAAAAGAAACTCCTTGTAACAAAAAGAAAGGGAAAATAATACTTAGTGAAGGACTTTTATGGCCACATGATGGTGACACAATTTTGGGATATAACAATGTGGACATTTGAGATTTAGCAGCTCCCACCAACTTGACTGACACTTGGTGCGGGCAGTTAAATGCATTGCCAAATCCACAAGACTTAAGGTTAAAGGTGGCAAGATGGATGGGTCAGGTATTGGATGACATGGGTCAATTTTAGAACTGGTTGGACCTGTCCGGATCAAATTGTGTTGACCAATAAACTCTTTTCCCGTTTTGCAATGATATCAATATGCGAATTATGCTTATAAAAGTTATCTGAATTGTTGAATAAAACGATTTAGGAGGTCGTATGCATTAAGAATCGACTTTGGAAGACTTCTCAGTCCATTTGACATGTTCTCTTTTTAGCTAATTTATTTCTAACTTGGCTCGTTTGAGATGAAAAAAACAACAATCCAAACTGACCCATACGGAAGAAAACAAGTCAAAATTTTCCACCTCTGCATAAAACTAAGTGCTGAGGATACCTTTTGTTTGAGGATAACAATATCATCTCCTCCACTATGCTTCAGTTGAGTAACTGTTATATTGCCCCCCTTTAGTTGTTCCAACTCTTCTTTTAAAGATCGAATTTCATTTTGATATTTCTTGATAAGGGACTTCTCATCAACAATCTGTAAATCAAAAGGTTTATTCCAAAGATTGTTTGGGATCGCTTACTATTAAGTGCAGAGAAATTTAATGAACATGCCTTGTTTTGAGCAGCCTGAATTTCAATGTGTTTAGCACGGTGGGCAAATTTTAACGTATTATGTGTTTCTTCTGAATTGCTTGATGAAGGAGTAACAGTGCAAATGAGCTGAAAGAGAAAAGGAAACAAATAAGCACCCATAAGCAAATAGTAATGTGGTAATATGTATTTTTCTTTTAAAAAACTAAAGACTTACTGATACTCTTCCATGACCACTTAATGAAGATTGGAGAAGCCTTGTTAATTTTGAGTCCCTGTATGGTATGTGGGAAGCGTTCTCATCTGTTAGTTTTGATATGACCTGTGATAGTTCCAAAAGTTAGTTAACAAAGAAATTAAATAGAGCACAACAAAAAATAATAAAAAAAATATCTTGATAAGGCCTATCCTACACCTACAAGTCAACATATATGAAATAATATTACACTAAGAAAATATTTGCAATGATTGAGGTCTCACAGTTCCAAGAGTTAGCAGGCTTTTATTAATGTAGGATCCTTCTTTCCTACGGACACCAGTGGTTTCTGCTTTTGAGCTCTCTGAACCTGCCAGATCTACAAGATTCTGCAATTCCAAGTGACATAGATACAAGCGGTAAAACCAAATCAACAAATACCATTTATGCTAGCGAAATAGACTTAAACTTAACTAAGTTGAAGCAAGTTCGAGCCAGTTACAAGCCTAAGATGAGGTTCAGAAACATACCAGCTGTGAAAAGTTAACAGCACCATCTTCACCATTTTCACCACAAGGGCTACTCTCTATCGTCTGTTAAAAGATAATAGAATATGTTTAAGCTAAAAAGAAGGATAACTAAACACATGTTAAATACTTTTGGAAGAAAAATGTGAACATTGACAAAAAGAAAGAGAATGACGCTTTACGAACATTTGCTAACTTTATATCAAAGAAGAAAAGTAATCTAAACATTTAATTATTTTAAAAATAGTAACAGCGACATTTTTGGAAAATTTGGGACGTATAGAAAATTGTTGTGTACATTATCAAGCAGGGACCAACAATTGAACAAAGAGGTACCAGTGTACCACAAGACAAAAAAGTTCGACTTTAAATTAATGCTAAAGGCACTCAAATTAAATATCCAATAGGAATGACATGCATATGATGTTAAATTAAATGCAAATTAACAAAAAACAATCTAGTTGGACTTCTTGAAAGAACAAAGAACCTAGTATAAATTTTCTACTAGATCATGAAAAAACAGTACGCTTGGACATTTTGATAACTAAAGGCACTCAAATTAATAATCCAATAGGAATAAATCGCATATTAAGGAAATTAATACAAATTAACTACAAACAATCTAGTTTGACTTTTTGAAAGAACAAAGCATAAATCATCTACTAGATCATGAGAAACAGTATGCACGGATATTTTTATAATTTAACTTTAATAGTTATATCTGCAATAAGCACCCGTCTGTGCTGTGTCTTCTTATATCTGTTATATGATACATTGAAACTTTGAATGGCAAAATGAAACATAGCAAGTGATTTCTAAAAGCAGATAGTGTTATAACTACAGCCAGAATAGTTAATTCAAAGTTTGCAATAAACAGACAGTTACCAGAGTAAATATTGTGTGACTTCTGCTGCTGAGCAAATTAAAATTCGTTGAACCAACATGTCTATGCTCTGGAATAACAAAGGTAAAATGCCAAAATATCAATTAATTCTCATAAATGGAAGCACTTTAGTATCAAATAAACATAATACTACACATGGAGTGACAGAAGGCCAAAATATTAAAAGAGGTGCAAAGGCACACATGACGCACAAAAAAATAACATAAGTACCACAAATTACATGTCTGCACCATGACTAAAGACAAATAGTTTCAACTAGATGCTACCAAATTATATAGTTCGAATTATGATGTTGTAATGTGTAACCTACCCAATTCCAGAAAAGGAAAAGAAGATAAAGAAAAAGTTAGGTCAGACCATTCCAAGAAAAGATAAAGAACTTGAAAATTTTATGTAACCAGAAAAAAAGATTATTTAATACGCAAAATCATTTGTTTAATACATGATCAGTGAAAAACATGATGATTTGGAACTAAGGCCCACAAAGAAGGTACCTTCTCCAGCTGCGATAAGAGAAAGAACATGGGCAGGAGATAACACAACTTCCTCCTTTATTCCTTCAACAAAGGCTCCCTGCAAGCAACAATTATTCCACAAACTAGTTAAATTGACAATTATCAAAATATGTATAAATTTGGAATTATAATGCAGGGTTGAAAAAACAGGTAAGCTAGCTTAACCCTTCTCTGTTTAAGCTGACTCGAATTAGTTTGTTTATCTCATTATTCCACATTTCTATGGTTAGCAAACCACAAGTACTAATAGCAAGAAGTTGTTATTCTTTCTTTATTAATAAAGATTATGAAGTCATAAACCACTACAAAAACTTATAATTTAACTTAAAATGCAAATGATGAGACAGTCATTCCATGTTTTGCATCAAATAGTATTCAGACGCTTGAATATCTGGACTTAGTTAGAACACTACAGAGTAATCAAAATAATTCAGGATGTTAGTTCAGGAGAAGGGGTAACTGGTAAGCTTGTAGCAATATCAAGAAACCTCATTTTTTGTTCTTAAGCTTATTCTAATTTATTCTTCTTAAATAAGCTAATACTTTAAGGCCTGTCAAACACTTAGAAGGGCTTAATAGCTTTATCATTAAGCTCCCTAAATAAGCTAACCCAAACACCCCCTAGGTCACAGAAAACTAGAAAATGAATTGTCAAACTAATAGAGCATTCAAAAAAATCACACGAAACCCTCTAAAGAAGTGCTTAAATAGCATAAGAGTTGGGTCAGCAGTACCGCTTGATTGCAAAAGATCCAGATTCCAGAGAGAAAACACACATACACATGTTGGATGAATGATGATACAGGTACTAACAAATGTGGGAGTTGATGTATATAGAGATAACATGTGAAAACAAGCATCATAAGAAGATATGCATAAATTACCTGAATATCCTCTCGTATTCTTAAATTTTGTCCTGCTGGATTTAATAAGTCATTAACAACCTGAGAAAACACATAATTTAAACAGAAAAAATATAGAAAGGAACAGAAAAATGGTCTACCATAAACAAAAGGAACACCACAACTAAGGTGGTTACACAAGCTACAAATGTTGGACAGAAATAAAATGTAGCAGTTTTTTCTTTTTTTGAAAAAGAAACTTTAATGACTCTTTCCATTTCATGTCATGATAATATAATAATATTTACTTAAATTACCACTAAAAGAAAAAAAATGTTTTTAAAATTTAAACAAATAAATATTAGTTTATAAATCCTTCTAGTGTTATATTTAAATCCAGATATATATGTATTTCTAGTTAGCAAATAACTTAATAAGAAAATATATCTGTGAAAATAAAAAAATGAATCAGCAAAGAGATTTCTCACCTCATTGTAAATTTCCAAATACGAGACGCGAAGAAGAAATTCACGGTTTGGAGTCTGCAATAAAAAAATACAAATTGTTATATTTACCTCTTGAAACAAAGTCAACTTATTAGAAAGTTATCAAAACTTTCAACAAAGCATACCTCTTGAATGATACTAAAAGCGTCCTTCACAGCCAAGGGAATAATTCCTGGGGACCTCTGATCACCCTATCTTGTGTGTATGATCAAGATAGCAAAATAAATACACTGAGAAATCTTAATATAATGGAAATTTTATAAAAGAGAAGATATATGCAAAATCAAACGAGTTGTCAAAGTTTTGGATGTGCTACTGTTATTTGTTTTTTTTTTTCTTAAAACAGCTCCTAATCTACTCCAATTAACCACCTATATTTGCACCTTGCAGGATTTGAACCCTCAACCTCTTGGATAGAGGGAAGGCACCTTATCACCAAGATGTTCCCTTGGGGACTGCTACTATTACTTGTTCTAACAATCAAATGTTCAAATGCTTGGCAAATTATGATATTATTAAGGAGCATAAAGAAGCAAAAAGAACATTGTTGTGAAAAAAAGAGATGCATATGGTGAAATCGGAGAAAAAGTATCTATATTCAGTTAAAGAAGGGGTAAATTGGTCATTTAGTTTAGCCTTTTAATCAGTTTTCTTACTAGTATGAAACTGATTATATGGCCCCAACATAAAAAACAGAATACTGCCTTCAAGCTGCAAAAATCAGATAACTGGTCCTAAAATGCAAATCTAAACACCCCCTTATTACGCTTACTAGCTCCATGTAATACGAGAATGATAGCTAGCTGAAACAAGCAATTACAGCTCAAAAAAGCATAGTATAATTGCGCAATAAATAACAGCAAAAGGCTGATGTACTTACATGCATGGTGTGAGTCTTTCCACTACTTGTCACGCCATAGGCAAAAATAGTACCTGTAATTGAAACATATCATGCATGGTGTGAGTCTTTCCACTTACTTGTCACGCCATAGGCAAAAAAAAAGCATAGTATAAAATCTGTTTTTTTTCTTGCTTGTTCGTTATACAAAATCTTCATCAAACACAATTTAAGTATTATTTGGATGGACCATTTTTGTTCTCTTTGAGAGACATGTTTCAATACTTGATTATGTTGGACTGCATGAGCAAACTAGACCCTACATGTGGGGATTACTTTATGTGAATTCTGGTAGCATTGGTATAATCACAACTGGTAACAAATCAGAGTTCCTCGTAAATGGGGAACAGTTGGCTTATATTCCCTATGCTTTAGAAATTAGTGTCTCATGTCTTATGGTGAATTATATTTCAGGAGACTTAAACTTCTATGAGGTATAATGGATTCTACATTTAGTTGCATGGTGCTCCTAGTTTTTGGAGTTTTTCCTCGTTGTAAAAGGCAGGGCATGTTAATTTAACCTTTTTGGCTCTGCAAGAATCTAACATAATGTTTCATATCTTCAGATGCAATGCTGTTCGAACATTTAATTTTAAAATCAAACACCGTCTCACTAGCATAGTCATCTCCTTTGCCACAAGATCTTGATTGGAAAAAAAAATGCAGCAGGATATTTCAGGTAGGGAAAAGTAATATAATACATTATAACACGGATGCAGATTCTTATATGTCTACTCCAACTAAGAAATGATACGTGTTATTTCTGCAGATTCCATGTCATGATTTGGAATTAAAGAACAAAGAATGAGAAAGCTACAAAAGGAAAAGAAATAATACCATTAACACCTTCCATTGCACCACTAACAACATGTTGGGCTGCAATATCATATACATGGCGTGTTGTGGTTGTAGGTCCAAACACCCGATCTAGTCAAGAATTATGAAAAGAGAAAAAAGCAAAATGAGACTTACAGGGTCAGGCAAGATATGTGAAACTCAGAAAAGTCAAATTAGAAAGATCCCTAATTATATTACATTTATAGGCCAACACATGACACACCCAGCCTAGTTACAAATTATGATAAAGAGACACGAATAAGACAGAGATAACTCTAATTCACATTTTCATATGCAACAAACTACTCTACGTCTATCAGCATCTCAAAATTACACATCAGTTTACCCAGAGAAACTAGGCTCTCATTCCCCACAAAAAGCTTTACAAACAATGCCGAAAGTCTCAAACTTCAAAGCAAACTTAATCACACAATAATATTATAGGAAAACCAGACCAACCTCTATTTCTGGTAATTGTCATTTAGTAATCCAATTCCAGCAGGGTAATAAACTTTAGCCCCATGAGGTGGTTTTGACCAATCTAAACATAGAAAGGAGATAAAAAAACAATCCAACTAGCTTCCAAACTTTAATAACTTTCCCATAACCAACTAGACTTTGCAGTCTCTGTCCCCTTCACTATCATAACTCATAATTTACCCTGACTCATTAACCTTTTAAATTATTGTATTTGGCACTACTTGTCCAATGTCACTCATTCGTGCAACAATCTCCTATTATAATCTTGTTTGAAACAAAAAAACATAGTCAATTAACTGTTCATCCATGGTCAATCGTTAACTAATTGTCTCCAGTCCGGCAGTCCCCCAAAACAATAATATCAAAGAACACTAGTCCCTTTGGCAATACAGAATCAAAGCTCAAACAATGTTATTTATTGTTAATTTACTGTTAAGTTAGTCATAAATCTACCCAGTTTTCTTAATTTCCAAATTTAAGCATCACATATGACACTCAACAAAAACAATCCTAAAATATCAATTTACAGCATAACCAAATCCAATCATACCATACGCATAAGCAATTGACGGAGTCTCCTCATTCCGCAAAATCGTTTCTCCATCCGCATACCACGCAATCTCCTCTCCCCGTCGTATTTCCCTCCGACTATCCCACAACAAGTTATTTCACATCCAAAACAACCACAATATGTCAATATCCATACAAACATAACAAACCAGAATCATATACAACGATTCGATCACCTGAGAGGCCGGAAACGCACAGTAACAGTGACATTCTCCTTCGATCTCTCGGAACTCAAAGGCAAACTCGGAGAATCGAAGTACCGCGGCTTGCTCCTCGCCGATGAGGCCGGAGAGCTGAGGTTATCAACAGAAGCTTCTGGAAACAGTTTGGAAGACGAAGTAGTCGAAGAAGAAGGCGAATTCGCGTATCTCGAAGTCGATTTCGTTGCTTGTAATCTACCTTGTGTCGACTCCATTGATGAATTGATGAATTGAGCCTCGAGTTGTTACAATTGGTGCAATCGAATCGGTAATCGCATGAATGTGTGCAATTTGAGTAGATCTGATGGAGATAATCGTTGAAGGTGATGAATGAGAGTTATCGAATGGAGAAATTGTTGGTGTGATGAGGTAACATTGAAGAGAGACAAATGAAACTGCAGGTTGTGAAGTGAGAAAGTTATAAAAGGGGAAAAAGCTAAAGTATAGTGTGTCTGCTCAAAAGTTCTCCCAATCCTTTTGGGGGATTGCACACTTCGCAATAATTATTTTGTCATGTATTTTATATCAGTTTTAATACAATCTTTTAATAGTGAATTTCTTTACTTTTCCTTTTTTTTAAGACTTAGAGAGTTTATATATTTATTTGATTTAACTAAATTTTACATTTTGTTTAATTTTATTTTTTGACTTTATTTAACCTCTCACATTTTATTTTTTATTTTTATTTTTATCTCACTCACAAACAATTATTTTAGTATTTTTTTTCTGGTTTAAAAACACATGAAAATTATAGAAATTGATGAAAAGTAAATCTCAATATTTAGAGAATCACTATTCATAAATCTATAAAATTTAAAGATAAAGATGGAGATAGAAATAATAACGTAGGTGTAAAATAGGGGTGCAAACGAGCCGAGTCGAGCCCGAGCTCGTATGGGCTCGAGCTCGGCTCGTGATGACTTAGGAGAGCTCGAGCTCGGCTCGTTTCGAGCTTTATTTTTAAAGCTCGAGCTCAGCTCGACAAATACTTTTTCAAGCTCGGGCTCGGCTCATTTATTTATTTAAATATTATTTTTAATATTTTTATATTTCATTTTGATATATATTTATAATTATATATTTTATATATAACATATTATTTAATTGTTTTTTTCAGCATAACTCTATATATAATGAATATTATTTATATATTTTATTTAATAAATTAAATAAAAACATATAAATAAAAAGCTCGTTTAGGCTCCTGAGCCGGCTCGAGCTCGATACGTGAAGCTCGGGCTCGATAACTAAATGAGCTTTTTTCAAGCTCGAGCTCGGCTCGGGCTCGATAAAGCTCGGCTCGTTTCGAGCTTTTTATCGATTCGATCTCGAGTAGCTCACGAGCGGCTCGGCTCGTTTGCACCCCTAGCGTAAAACAATAGAAATCTTTAGATAATGAAGATAGAGATGCATATAAAGATGCTAATATGAATGTTTTTTTACTGAAAACCTTCTAATCTAATCTAAATGTTATAAGAGGTTTTGTGACTTTATCTCTATTGTTGAGTCACTAATCCTAGTGATTATATAATACTATATATACATAAGAATATTATTGTATATTTTAAAAACTTTAGAGCTAAGCAGTGATGTACGTGGTACATGTTTTATATGCATATACCGCAACTGATGTAGTTGGTGTAATTCTTCTATGTCTATTAAATAATTTATTACCTTTAATACACTCACATCCTTGATTTTTACCTCTCTAACCAACTTTCTTTGTCCTCCCCCTATCTCTCTAACAAATATTGTATAAAAAGACTTGGTGGGCATTTGATGGCACCATTGTATTCTTAGAATTTCAGCAATTTGTAAGATAAGATTATTACAATTAATAAATGAATCGATCGATTGTTGGATCTACAAATAGATGATTTTGATTTTCTGAATGAGAAATAGTAGATGTTAAGAGTCATAGAAAACATACATGCTTTTTGATGTTGTGTAATTGAAACCTTATAACATTGTTCATAAGTTATTTTGTTATTGTCTTCGTTTTATTGTTTTGAATCATTGATTCCATTATTATGCATAATTTGAGCACGTATGCATGCATGAGTATGATTGTATGAATGAATTTTACCACATACAACTACTAATTTTAGTTTAAAAGATAATAAATTGTTACCAATGGATCTATTTAGATTGTATATGTCTGTGACAAAGAATAAAACTTGTGTAATAGGTTGTGACATGATGATTTACTGGTCGAGTTTGATTGACACTAAATGCCTTGGGTCAAATAGATAATGTGTTGCGTTGTTCGGGAATTTATGCAGAGATGAACTCAATACCTCTTCTAGTCTTCATACAAAAACAATAAAATAATGACTAAATGTTGCAAATATTGATTTTCAAGAATGTGAAATGGTTATTTTAGATAGTGACTAACATACGTTTTAAAACATACAAAATCCAGTTGTCACCAATCATTTTAAATTTAGATTAGGTATGAATAAGCTCTATAAAAAGTTAAAACGATGTCTCGATTGACTTTAATATATCTATTATTTATTCTACGTAAATACTAAAAAAGTTTTATTATCACCAACATCTGAAGCAAGCTCAATCGTTAGCACATCCATTTCGCAACCGGTCTTTGAATACAAAAGGAAGTCAATATAAATAGATTATTAAACATTTATATATTGTTTTTAACAAATATTTGTCTCTTCAACAAACAATCTTTGAGCTCCAACTGTTAGTTAAGGTCATTCAAGGGGAGGTGGAGAATTATTATTCAAAGTTTTGTGATGCTAATGACAGACAAGCTTACATAGTCGAGAATACGACATAAGAGACACATGACATGTATTACACTCAAGCATTGATGAGGAGCCAATGATAATCACAGATGAAATGGTTAAACGAGAAAATGTGTGTGTGAATTGTATAAGATTTCTACTATTGTGGAAAATTATGCTAAAATGGTATATCATGCCATATTGCATATTTAGGGCTTTTTGAGTGTACAATGTAGTGTAAGTTGTATTGTTAAAGTAGTAAAGCAATGGTTTGTGGTTTGTCGTATATCGAAAAACAAACACACTTACCTCAATTATGAAAATCACTATTTGTATGTCTGAAAGAAGTACGATGGTGGATGTTAGATTACATAAGTGTTACGATATCAAGAACAAGATAGGACAAGACACGGGGGCATGTGCTACATTTGGTGATTTTACCAACATGTTTGATTAGATGTTAGTTTTAGGAGATATGGCAGCCAACATTCAGTTAAATAATAGTATATTTAATCTTATAATGTATTGTGAGACGTTGATGGTACACGGAATTGAAACTTAAATAGTCATTGTGTATATATTTCATAAAATAGATTAAGACTGAAAGAGAAGCTTAAAAATAAAAAGAGAAAACTAAATTGCAATACATTTTGGATATATAAACAAATAAAAATAACTAGTAAAATCTCACTCATAATATAAGATCCGTAAAAAATGAGATGATTACAAACATTACATTTATCTCATGAGATAATCAATACATTTGAGCTATGAATGTATAAAAATGTTAAATTCATTATAAAAAAAGAAAACACCTTAAAGATTTAAAATTGATACACTATCAAATAGTAGAAAGAAAAATCAAAGCCTCATAATTATGCTAACTTCTATAAATCACTTTAGTGCAATTGTGTGATATCATCTTGAGATGTGTGGATGTGATTAACAAAACATGAATTCTTGGATTCTTTCAAAACTTTATGATTTTATGGGTGATAGACAAGTGTGGCATGTGTTTACGACGACTTAATTTCTTATATGTTACAACTTACACATGTGGTCCATCTCACCTTGTTTTGAGGCGCCATTTAAGCTTTTAACTCACATACATTTATCTCCATTGCAAAACAACAATATAAGCTTTTGTTTTCTTTAGCACAACAAATACATTTTGTTTTATCTTTTGTTTTCATGTGAAAGAAAAGGAGAAGAACATGGTCTAGGTGCTTGAAAATTGTGTAAAAAAATTATGGTGTTTGGTATTCCAAAATCAATAAGCAAAACTAACCAATGATCCCTAGCCCAAATGTCTGGGTTCAATTCTTGCTTTTAACAAAATGTTTAAGGTTGAGCTAGAAAGTTTTTTTCTTTTTTTAGTTGTGGGTTTTCTCTTAAGGTGGTTGGGGGTGCGGTTTCGACTAGGAAACAGACAGATATGCCAGAGTAAGATAACACATATCTTCCGAAGCAGTGTCATATATTTTATAGTTAAAAAATCAAAATTAACAATATTTGCTTATTTTCCTCATTAATTATATAATTTTTTTTAAACTCAATAATAATAACATCATTGCTGAAATAGCTACGTTGCATTTTTATTTTTAAGACCAACACACTATACACAATATATTTGTCACCAATATTTCCCTTTTCTCTTTTTGAAAATTAACAATAAACTAGTATTATGTCCCCGCGTTGCAACGGGAGCGTAAAATCATTCAAAGTATTACTAATGACACATTACTGTTAGTGTCTATCAACATCGAAAAAAATCGTACTAAAACAGAAATAAAAAATGAAAAAAATAAAACTGAACAAAAAGTAGACAGAAAAACAGTGAACCACGCAGGCAAACGTAAAACATCTAAAATAATAAGTAAGTCGATCTAAGACCAACACCTTGCGACGGGGCCGTTAAACGGGAAAAAACAAGCGTAAAACATTGAACCACACACGCACGTTGCGGCATGTTAACTCACAAAATTTAGACCGAAACGTAAAACGAAAAAAAATTAAATTATGAAAAGTATAGAGACTAAAGTTGAAAGTAAAAAATATAAGGCTAAATTGTAAATTATGTAAAACTATTGAGTTAAAGTAAAACTGTTAAAGTTAAAAAATGGATACAACCCGATAAACATATGATACAATCCATGACAAATAACCAAATTAGTAATTACTATAGATAATAATAATCAAATAATTCATGAACATTTTGTGGCCTTTGAGCACAAGATGCCCAAATGACAAGGCAGGTGCCCACGTATCATAGTATTATGGTCTATATTATATTGTATTTCTTGAAAACAAACCTAAACTACTTTTATATTAGACCATCTAAATAATTCGTATCAAGTATCTGAGTTTACCTTAAAAGTTTTGACTCTTACCACTACTATACTAGTTCACTACTTTTAAAATCAAAAATTAAAATATAAGATTTAATATAAGTGTATTCCAAAAAGACAACTCTTTTATATTATTTTAGTATTAAGCTTAGTATCATAATTGAATAAATGATTATAATATCCTTAAAACTTTAAAAAACATATTCAGACTATCATACATTAAGTCTTACAAAGTTTTATTATATAATCACTCATACAACACATATCTAAGTGTTTAAAAGAACCTGGATATTTGCATGTTTGCATGAAGCTTGTTATTTATAATCATAAAAACAAAAACCTATTATCAGTAAACTCATGCAACCATTAATTACATATTAAATATGAAAAATGTTAATAATTGTTGTTTAAGGGTTCAAGATTGACATTCTATGTGTTCATAGGCAAAATGAGTAAAAATGGGAAATTTAACATACATGTAAAAAGTATGTCACATGTAAATATAGGTCAATGGTAGGGATCTTATGGCCAAAAGGGGAAGGTGCTAGTAGATCATGGCTAGAATTTTGGCCATGCCATTTGCTGCATGTGGATATGAAATGGTACCATCTCTAGTTAAGTCCTTATCAAATAGGTAAATTATTTGTTGTCCCCTCTAATATTTACTATACTTGTTAATTAATAGATTTGAAACTATATTGTAGTTAATAAAAGCATAGGCAGTTTGAAACACTTTAAAATTTAGAACATATTTTAAAATTTCAGCATTTTACACCAGGGGGAGTGTTTATCAACCAGTTTAATTAAGCGGTTTTAAGAATTTTTATAATGAGTCGACCAACACTAGTTTGAAGTACACATGCAAAACCATCTTACATAGGAAAAAACGATTCTCATTGAGTGACAAATATGGTATATTACATCTTATACAAAAAATAAAAGGGTTACAATTCCTTCATACGAAAGATATTAGATGTAAACAGAAAATATGAATTAATATTACATTTTAATCAATTTACTATACTTAAAAACCTTTTAATCTAAAAAATTAAATGAATTATTTTGCTATGCATGTTCTTGCAATCTTGCCAATAAATAGCAATTTGCATACGTCCTTCATGTATACAAATGCATGTATATGTATATGTTTCGTCACATATTTAATATACTTCATATCCACATCTCTCTGTCAAGGCCACCTTGGGTGTTACAACTTACAAATCATACTAGTTAGCTTTTAATTTTTCATTATCATATGAATTTAAAATTTTTAATAACCACTTCTTTTGTTTTATAGTACTTTATATATATTAATTAATTATAGCTTAACTTTATAATAAAAGTTCATCGAAACGAATAATATTGTAGTTGTTGGAATATATAATTACAAGATATAGGGTACACCACTATTGGAGTAGAATGATAATCACCCATAATGGGTGGCAAAGGCTGTCTACCAATCAAACAAGTGGGTAGACTATTTTTTTTTCTTTCATTTCTAAAGTGGATGGGGCTTCAAGGCTTCTTTTATAGTTTTCTTCAACAATCACAATGTTACACTTTTCTAAAAGTATCTTTCTTATTATTCCATGGAAAAGTTAGAAACTAATTATATTTTTAATGAGGTTTACAAACTCATTTACTTATATTTTTAATCTACAATAATTCTTAATATATCTCATGTTAAAATTTTAACCTTGTTCATTTTCAAACTAATTTTAACTCTTATCATTATATTCTCAATCCAATCCAAATAACAGAAGGAATTATATGTTAGAAATATGATATATATGTGTGTGTTCACACGCATATTAAGACAAACTTTTGTGAATGATTTCTAAATTATAAATCAACATTTTTGGTGTTTTATTATTTAATAACAACTCCTATTCATTTGCTGTTTAGCAAAAAACTCAAATTTAATTGTATCTTATTCATTAAAATGTTGTTGGCGTGAGATTATAATAAATGAAACTGTGATTTCTTACTATATAACAGGCTAAAATATAACTTACTATTAAAACTTGTAGATTTGATGTCATGTAAACACAAGATTTCATATAACATGGCAATCTAAGCGAATGTTGTTAATTACTCGGTGTTCAATCAAAAGTTTGTTTTTACAATCTTTTCTCTATAACTGGTAAATTTTGCATTTACAGTCATCTCTTCAATCTTAGTAGGGATTATCGTTTTTCATATTATAGATTTTAGATTATCATGTTTAATAAAATTTCGAATACATCACTATGATGTGTTTATTTTTTCTACGTTTTGATATAGATTTTAATCAAAACTGACTCTAGTAAAACACAATATATTTTTATTTTTTTCACAATGACGTTATATTTTTTTAGTTCTGAATATAGTGTTACGATGTACAAATTTCTACCTAGGTTTCGATATATATTTATTCAAAACCGAGCCGTCGTGAGTAAGGTAATATTTTCTAATTTGAATACACCCTCACAACGTAATTATTTCTACGTGTATTTCATTATTTTGGCATAAATTTTATATTAAAATTGAACCGTTACAACCATTAGACAAAGCCTATTAGTTTGCGTTATTTTATATTATTATATATATGTTATAGTCATTCAATATAACTCTAATCCGGTCCATACTTTTATCTGAATGTGACTAAAAAATATAGTATATATTTATCAACGTGTACTTTTGTAATATGGTAGTTGATACTCAAATAATAATAAATCATATTTAATTCCTCTAATTTTTTCGTTTGAATAAATTCTTAACGACTCGGTGTCCCAATCAGTATGTGGTGACAGAAGCATAAGATTAGGTGGACTGTCATTTTGACACTTTCTGAGGTTGACAATCTAACTATTCCATTAAAACCTTGTGGTCATGTGTCTATATAGGAAAATGATATATTAAGACTAAATTTATTAATTAATTAACTAATTAATCATAAAGTCATAATATTTAACATCCTTATTTTTTCTTTTCACTTTCTCCTTTTAATTTTGTTATTCATTTTGATTTTATAATTAAAATTTTCTTTTTATGAATAACATTGTATGCATCACAAATATGTAAAGCGGGGCCGAGAGTTAGAGTGTATTCTATGTTGTGAAGCTTGATGGGTCCTGAATCACTCTAGACCTAGTCCACAAGCAATATTGGACGCATGTTTCCGTAGCTCACTCACGCTCCGTCAAGACAAAATGTCTTTTAAGTGTTGTTATAGAGGATGGTCAATGCTACAAGGTAGGGTTATACTTTAGGAAGAGCCGAAGGGCTTATGTTTCGTTGAGAATGTGAGTTCGACGCATACAAGCACGTTGAAGCATGTATAAGTGGGGAACGACTAAGCCTAGACAATTAGGGACCATGATGGATAAGCACGAGAACATCTTATGGGGGACCATTATCAAGATTATGATTAGTAGTTAGGCGTTGTTCATGTTGATGTCATAACTTTTCTGCAAACATGGTTTGCTTTTAAATAACAAATTTATCTTTTATGTCAAGGTACTTTGTACACACCCCTATCTTTTATGTGTCTTTTGTCGTGCTCACCATTAGAGTTGTGTTAAAGCGTGAAGGGTATAACAGTGTAACATTGTTAGCATTTGTTTTTTGATTGAGGTGTCCAAGATCACAACCGATTTAATTATGCTATTTTGATTGTTTTTTTATAAGTATAGTAGATTTTTAGTGAAATCTTTTAATAAGATTATCATCTATGAAGATTAATTGAACCAAACAAAATATGCAATATGTTAAAACCAATGTTCGAATGTTCTAAACATTGCGTCGAACATCGAATAGGGCGTCATGGTGGCTCACCCAATCCAATTACGAAGTTGTAGATGTACAAGTATTTTATAAATTAAGTAACTGTAATATATAAGAAGATTCACTGTAGTGGTTAAAATATTCTTAGGCATTTAATGTTTAAGATAAACAAGATATATACAAACTCCAAACACCATGGAATGTGGGGTTGTTTGACATTTTCTGAATAATTAAATGCTGAACCAATAACAGAAGTGCTGAACCAATAACATGACCGAACCATTAAGTGTTGAACCATTAAGATGTCTGAACCATTAAGTGCTAGTATATCGCTTAGCTATTCAAATGCAAATGTCTGACCAATTCAGATAAGAGATCTTATACATTCAGTATTAGACCTCTTAACCATTCAATATTAATATAATGCTTAACCATTCATAGACAAATATCTGAACCATTCAGACATTTGCTCGCAAAACAAACAGTCTGAACCATTAAGTGTTGAATCATTCAGACATCTGAAGTTCTGAACAATTAAAAGACTGATTCAGATGCTGCTAAACAATTGAAGAGAAGAAAAATATTCAATCTGCCACTATTGCTTGGAACAAAATTGAATAATTTTGTTTAATTCAATAATGGGAAGTTCATGCCCAAATAAAACGCGTATTTCACCTATGAATAACTTTTAAGTCTGTGCAACTTGCAAACATGTTTTATCTATCTTATATTTTACAATAATTAATATGTTATATGTAGTAAAAAATGTTATGACAATAATAATTTTTCAACATTAAATCAACTGCAAACGTTATATACATTAAGGATGCATCATGACACACTTTTGACGCGCTTTTAATTAATTTCATAAATCTTACCCCGTTAATTCCGTAATGTAAATTTTGCCACTTTATTTGTCCTACAAGTTATTTGAGGATATTGATTAAAATGTATGCTTTGGTTTACACTTTTATTATTTTTTTATAATACTATACGCATAAGTTATTATTCAATGTCTAAATCACTTGTGATCGATATTAAACGAAATAGAAGCTATTGCTTGGTGTGCATATCTTTGGAGAAGAAACGGTTGGTTCATTATTATCTATTTACAAGTATACCACTTTTCTTTAAAGATTATGATTCTAAAATCTTATGTTTGTTTGTTTTAATTACTTGTCTTTTTAATTAAGTGATTGTACTTGTGGAAATACACACGAGCTACTGAATTGTCAATTATGGGGCCAAACATAAATAAATGAAGACTACATAACATGTACATGGGATTTGGTCGACCATCGATATCAAATTGATTTGGTTTGATCATGTTGTAAATTTATAACTAAAACCACCTAAAATATGTATTATTTTTGTTTCCAAAATATTTATAAACTTAAATGTGGTCTATAGAATTCTCTAAATTCATTTATAAAGATATATTTTATGTAGTGTGTGATCAGACTAAACAAACACAAACAAAAGCCAAACGCCTATTTGAGGGTGTGTAAGGTGGGCGATCGCACATGACCATATTATAGAAGGGACCAAAATAATATAATTGGTATAAATATTTAACCTATATAAATCATAAATTTTAACTATATAACCAAACTTTATACTCTCTACTTTATAAAATCATGAAATATACTAGAATAATCAAATCATAAGTAATCCTAAATTGTTTTCTTTTTCACTCAAGAAAGGTTTTATTTTTTACCCAAAATATGTTTTGTTCTTGTCTAACATTGATGCTGAAGTGAAAGCTTTTAAAGTGATTTCAGCTATTAAATGACAACCTCTCATCTACATTTCAATTCATGTTTTCAATGGCTTCATTGGACTCAATTGCATAATTTAGATTTGAATACTTGGTCTTTACTAATTGTGGTTTAAATTAGTTTTATATATGTTTGGGGTTTTACAAAAGCCGATTGTTTTGTTTTAACTGGCGTTGTAGTTGATTTTAAACCGTTTATATTGAACCCTAATGAAGTTTGTTTATATATATAAGTTCTTATTCTAAAAGCTTTACTTTTACTAGTTGCACATGACCCTTAAAATGGGACGACACTAGTAAGTAATAATAGCGAGCATAATTGTAGCTTTTGTTTGTGTTCTGTTAAGGGATGATTTTATTCGTGCTTGTTAAACTAAACAAATACAATATCAATTACTTTTTAACACAAATGGTCACTTAAAACAATATCAATGTTAAGTAGATAACTATGATAACATATATACTTGTTACTTTTATATGTAATACAATATCAACTCATATAGTTATTCACTTAAAATTGATTTTGTATAGGACACTCCTCATATATAAGATTATTCTATACAATTATAGATGGAGAATCATGAGAATTACATAAATAATTGTATATATTGCTTTAACTTTGTTACATAAGACGGTTATGTAACCATAAAAACCATACTTACTTTTCTCTCTCATTACATATAATCAACATTAGCCACTAGTTACAGGTGCTCATTCGTTTTACGATTTTCAATTTAACATATGTTAATCAATTTCAATAGATGGTTCAGAACTTTGTACCTTATGTCCCTTCAATATATTTTTAGTTCCATAATCAAAGGCGGCTAAAAGTTATTTATTTAGTTTACATTGAAATCACACGAATAAAATTACATACTATACAAAATACAACCCTATGTACAGTGAAGTACAAGGGTTTTGCATGATGTACAATTAAATCTAAAGAATTTGTAATACATGTAGTTCATTTTTTAACATAAACTTTGAAAATGTTATTAACGACAACCATATTTCATTTTCCTTATATAAAATTACATTTGTTACCAACTACGGGTTCGCAGTGGAGTTTCGACGTTACTTTTTCCAACAGTTTTGCTGTCTCCGCCGCAACGTGATGTTTCAACTTTTAATATAAGGTTCCGACTACTATCAACAATGTCCAGAATTCGTCTTTCTTATATAAGTTACGTATATTATCAATGTTCTATTCAAAGCGTGGATTCACAACAATGTTTCAATATTAACTTTATCATGGTTTTATGTCCCCGCAACAACGCGAGTTCTAAATACTAGTTCATAAACATAGATAAAAAAACAAGTCATATTAATTTATGTTAATTTAATTAAATAACAGAAAGTGTTGCAAATATTCCTTTATTTATTATTCGTGAATCCATTAAAGAAGATCCAGTTTGCTTATAACCTAATTTTATGCACTCGTGATTATTTAAAAACCCACCAAATACATGCAAGTTGTTTTACGACAAACAATATGTTTTGTTTTTTCAAAGCAAATTTAAAATTATGACGTCATGTAACTCAATGATTTCTAGATTTGTTACATTTGTTTATTACTTGAGAACTGAGATTAAAGTATTGAACATGAATACCATATTATTGTATGATGGATATTCGTAGAATTTCTATTGGGCTTTCTATACGGCCCATGAAAAAATAATGGGCCTCTTTGAATATCATTTTGCTTCTCTTCTAAAGTTAGCCTAATTAAGTGCTTATAAATAATTGTAATTGTAAGTTAGACACAAATTCGAACACAACAAACTTGTGTTCACCAATTGATTTTTCATGAATCATTATGTATAGAGGTACACAAACTCTGTTTATTTTCCGAACCTGTTCTTTTTTTTTAAACTAGTTCGTATAAGCATCGGTTTCAAGTCAAAACACATGTTTTCCACCTCGTATGTTAACTAATAGACCAAAGAAAATAATATAGATAGGATACTTGTGGTCTATAAGAAAAATACTTATGTTTAACGATTGCAAATGATTATATAGAAACTATATGAAACACTTTTGTGTGATCAAACATTTAATCGACAAAAGGATGAAATGGTCTCGATTCACCCATGAGAGAATGTGACGAGTCGTAAATCAATACACAAAAATCAAGAAGCGCAAGTCACAACACCTACAATTAACATCAACTCTAAACAAACTACTAGATCTGACGACAACCAATGCCAACCCCAATCTTCGAAGCACCCGCTTCCCCCTAAATCCACCTACAATATATCGTCACAGACCAAAGAGCTTGTAACTAAATGGTATCTGGTGTCTCATAGTGGTTACCATTCATAAATAATGGAGTAGATTTAGCAACAAGATTAGATGTGCATGACAGTATGTTGTTCTAAAAAAATCTATTATCATCACTGAACTAAACAAATACACACAACATCGTATATTCATATAATCACGAGTTTAATTTCTTAGACCTAAAGCCCATGAATTTAACTGAAATAATCAATCATCTTTATTGCAAAGCCACATATCTCTAGTCAATATCATGTCTGCATAACTCCTGGTATTTCAGACACTCACCCGCGCCTGCTTGGCCTGAGGTTCGTTCCTCTGTCACGCTTTTAGAATATTTGACGCCTAGGCCTGGCCTAAACGCTCATTTTGTGAGTTTTTGACTATAAAAACAATATCAACACCACTTCTGAATATCAACGCTTTTGCTTACAAAAACCAACTTGTATGTGCTAAATATATAACGAATATGCAATTTCCTATGATCCAACACCACTTCTATATCTATCATGTGTCGTTTATCAATGTAGAAGATAATAAAATATCGGCTTTGAGTGATTAAAAAGATGATTTGACATTCTGTATAGGGAACCCATTGACGAACGAAAGTAATACATATCCAAATTTCTTATTAGAACTTCAATTAATATTCTCTTTATAGATACAATTATACAAAACAACAAATAACCTCAAAACCAATTGCAGATAAACCTAATTCCACCAATTAAAAGTAATAAAACTCTCAACTACACCAACAAAACAAAATTTAAAAATACATACTTCTAACCGGAGTTATTCACCGATTCTAACGTCCTCCGAGCTTCAGTCATCTTTTCAGCAATTTCATCATCAGTATCTGACACTTACGATTGTGTTCAATAATATTTTTATTAGGTTTTCTAGAACCTATGCCGTCGTTGCCGGAGATGTTTCCCGTCGACGACGTGTTCATTTACATTTTGACGTAAACTTTATTCAAAATATGAGTTGAGTAAAATATAAAACATCTATGTGCTTATTTTTATTATGTACGCTTTGAGTTGTTCTACCTTTCAATTTGAAACATAAGTTTTTCTAGGAAATGCATTAGGTCAAATATAATATGTTTACACTCGATGATATAAGTACGAGTTACTCTACATTTCGACGTAAATTAAGTTCGGAAACGAGTCGTGACGATTGTAATCTATAATTTATCATTCTGCATAGGACACTGTTGACTTGCCCTTTATATGTATGTTTTGACTTGGTCTACATTTTGACATAAATTTTGTTTTGAAAAGAGACATGTCAAATATGATACGTATTCGTTAAACGGTATAAATTCGAGTTACTTTACGTGTCAACGTAAGTTTACTATAGAAACATAATTCGACTCAACGCACACCTCTAATTACTTGGAGTAATTAAGTGGTAGAACACATAATTAAAAGAATGAATACATTTTATGATCTTTGTTTTGAGAAAATAGTAATAAATATTAAAATCTATAGTAATAAATGATTACATTGGGTGAACACATCTCACCGTTACATTAGTTCTACCATTTATTTTTTCGCTCAAATCATTTATCAATTTTCAAAAAGTCAAAATAACTAATTTAAATTCTCTCTCTTTATTTTAAACATTTCAAATATTTCTGAAATCAATATTTTTTATTAAAATGTATTTTTAATTAATTAAAACTAAATATTTTGTTAAAAATATTTTTTTTGAAACAACAAATTCAAAAAACTATGAATTATATTAAACAACGTATGTTTTTACATATATGAAATATTCTAAGACCGATTTTTAAATAAAAGTTTTTGTAAAACCGTTTTTCTAGAAATCTAAAACAATAACTGAAACCCCAAGTTTTAAACAGTGAGATATTTTTAATAACGATATTTTGTCAAAACAAATTTTTATTAAATATGAAAATTATTTAATAAAACAAAAGTAACGAACACATAGTTTTGAAATAATAAGATTTTTATTAAAAATAATATTTTTCAAAAACAATATTTTTAAAACGAAATGTTTCTTAACATATATCTAAAACGAGAGTTTTAAAAAGCATTTTTTTAAAATAAAAGTTTTAAAAAATAACAAAATATTTTATCAACTAAAGTACTTACACATAATTTTAGTTATAAGTTATATCAGATAGTGTTTTATATTTTCTATCTTTTCATTAATTTTTAAATATTTTTATTTAACCGTTATACTAGTCATGATATAATCAACTAAATTACACGAAAATTATGTAACCCATTTAAAGTTAGCCGGCCTTCACTTCAAACGTAATATACACAAGTGTGATAATTTAAACACGTGTATCTCAAAACAAACAATATACACGAGTAAAGATAATTCGGCTTAACGTTAATTTACAATATCTATTAATCCTATCCATAATAAAAGCTTAAACAAGGGTTCACTTAGTTTCTAATTAATTAGTGAATCTCATTTAAGCTTACATGAACATTTATTAATATGTACTTAAGGACCCAAATCGTGTAGGCAGTATTTGTTGGAATTTCTATGAGCTTCACCTAAAGGTCACAAGGCCCATAACTAATATAATGGGCCAACAAATATCAATCTTGTGAACTTGTTACATGTTTGTTTGCTAAAGTTTGATGTTAACCGTTTATTCATCATCATTGTTAGAAATATATTGCTGGTTTTAGTATAAGGGTTCATTTATTTTGTCTTTCGGTAAGATTATTTCGACATTTGACCAAGTCAAATCAATGACGTGTCTATGTACATGCATTTCTTATGTTGTTTTGAATATCAGTCTTCACGGGTTTAACGTTTTATGCTTACATACTATCTTTGTATTACAAGTCTGTTAGGTGAAAACTACAATATCTATCTGGGCTATACCCATCAAGGAGGTGAGAAAATCGACAATGATTATAATATGATTGCACATACGTAGAAGGAATCATGTTAGTATACAAGACGACAACATTTTCTCATTGTACTCTATAAAGTATATGAGAAATTTTAATGCTTCATGGAAGTGTGACCTACCTTTTGCCTTTGTTACTATTTGAAATGGCAATGTCAAGAAATTTATGTGGAGGAGATCAAAGAGAGAGGACATTGTGTGTGTTTAGGAGATGTAAGGAAGTGTTAAGGGACCACAATGATGTTAATTGAATGCTAAGGGGTAAAATTGGTCCACCTTAAAAGTGTTGTAATGGTTTTAAATTTTCAATCTTGTTGGGCTTGTGTGTGGGGTTAGTTTCAAATGACAAGTCCAAGACATGAATGATTGGTCAAGGTCAACTCACCACATTACTACTACTTTTGTCTTTACACTCACAAAATTAACATTGCAAGTCTTTCTAATATTGTCTTTTACATACAATAGGTTGCCTTAACAAAATCAAAATTAATGTGATATAGGGTTTTCTAAAATCATACAGATGTGTTATTGGTTAATTGAATATAATTAAAATCTAAATTTAATTGATGTAAATTAGGTTAGTACCCGTGTATTATACGTTTAGTGAAAATAAACATAATATAATTTATAAGTGTCTAAAACAACTTAATAAACAATATAATAATTTATTTTACATTAGAAAAACAAAAAATTAAAATAAAAAATTTTAAAGTCTTAAAGTCTAAAGGAACTTACATTTTAGTTCACCAAATTTTTTAAAAAAAGATTATGTGTACGGTAGAATATCATGCTAACCACTAACCACGTCAAAATGAACTTTAGCTATAGAATTTAATCAAGTTAATACACTACAAGGTTTTTCTATTTTTATTATATTTTCGGCTGTAAGAGATAATCATGATTACATTTTCTAATATTTATTTAATCTATGGAATTTAATCAATTTAATAAAATTAGATGTCCTTGTATATTATAAACTTATGCTTTAATACTGTAAAGTCCTCATCACGATCGATTCCACATATTGTTACACTTGATAATCAAATTAAGACGAATGTGTGCGTGTATGATATCAACGAACATTAAACAAACTCAATCGAATATTATTAATCAAACGATTACAATACCAAAGGAGTTTACATCGTTTAAGCTCGATCTACCTGAGGTGAGCTCCCCTTGGGCGGCCTATCACACAACTCTCTGCTCTCTCACCCTCAGAGCACTTTTACAAAATGAACATACATAATGAAATACAAAGGAAAAACATCTATATATACTATCCAGATGTTCTCGCGCGAGAACATCAACGATGATAATTTTATCCATCATCTTGGAGTTCTCGCTTCCTTGTATTTTTCGCATGATTTGAGTTTTTGCTTTTCACTTGATATTATAATCCATAAAGGCTAGGTCCTTACAATTTCCCCCTATGGATTATGATATCAAGCTATGTTTGACTTCAGTAATTCATCTTCAAGAATTATTTGATCATCAGGTATCTGTCACTTCAGTCTTCCCCCTCAGCTTTAACCTCCTCCTAATGTATAGCTTCATAAAGGATATCACGTCTGAATCAAGATTAAACTGTTATATCTTGATTACTTACAACTTAAGATGTATTAGGCATATGACAGAAGGATCCAACTTCCATTTTGGGTTCCCGAAGAACCCGATTCTTCAATCCGATGACAAGATTCTGTGATGACGAACTAGATCATCTAAAGTATTCTTCCCCCTAAGTAAGATGTTATAAGCCCATATTTTCAGAGCAGGAATACCAAACAATCTTGATTCTTCACTTAATCAACCCGTTCGATTATTGTCCCTATTAGTAAGATAAAATAAGCCCACATTGTCAAATTTCTATTCACGAACGACCCGAATCAAATGTTGTAGATATAGAATCTTGAACTTGATCAAACATCACAAAAAACCCCTTGAACGACTCACATGGTGAAGTTTTTGCATAAGAAAATTTTTTCGCAAATAACGGTTACTGGCTGCAAAAATTTTGCATAAACTTTTCTCATGAAAAAGTTTTATTTTGCATAACTTTTCTCAGGAAAATTTTTTCTCATGAAAAGTTTTCTTAGTTTCTCATGAAAAGTTTTCTTATGGAAAGTTTTCACATGGAAAGTTCTCATATGGAAAGTTCTCACATGGAAAGTTCTCTCATGGAAAGTTCTCTCATGAAATTTTTTTCTCATGAAAAGTTTTCTTACGGTTATTTTTGCAAAGTTCTCGCACGATGCAGTTACTCCCGCGAAAACTTCAACCAAAATTGACTTTTATGATTTTGAATCACTGCTATGGTCTGAGATCTTCGTTTTCCACCAAAAGTTGAAGATACAAAGTGTAATGATGTAACAAATCCAATTTCATGTGTATTCACCCTCGGTTTCACCTTCTTCTCCTTCGAAACCGGTCCAAACTCGATCGAAACCTTTAGATCTTCAACCTCCATGTTTAACGTCTAAACGGATGATCGCGAAATGAAAATTCGTGAACACCTTGCTCTGATACCAAATGTAAAGTCCTCATCACGATCGATTCCACATATTGTTGCACTTGATAATCAAATTAAGACGAATGTGTGCATATGAGATATCAACGAACTTCAAACAAACTCAGTCAAATATTATTAATCAAATGATTACAATACCAAAGGAGTTTACATCGTTGAAGCTCGATCCACCCGAGGTGAGCTCCCCTCGGGTGGTATATTACACAACTCTCTGCTCTCTCACCCTCAGAGTACTTTTACAAAATGAACGCACATAATGAAATACAAAGAAAAAACATCTATATATAGTATCCAGATGTTCTCGCGCGATGACATTTTTATCCATCATCTTGAAGTTCTCGCTTCCTTGTATCTCTCACATGATTTGAGTTTTTGCTTTTCACTTGATATTGTAATCCATAAAGGCTAGGTCCTTACAAATACTATTAACTAAAAAAACTAAATGTTCAATGCCATATTTCTATTGATTACATCAATAAGACCTTATTTCATTAATTACCTATTGCTATTCGAATAACTCACTTCAACAAATTTAAAAGATTTCATAAATGATTTCACTCACAACTTTATTGTTACAAATAAGTATATATTTTTAGTTGCAGTAACAAAAACTATTATAAAAAAACTATAAATATAAATATTGATCGATGAGGATATATATGTAGTTTCTTATTAGATTAAGTTTATAACATGTAAAGAACCACTTTTCAAATTTATTAGATTAAGAGTGTGTATCCGCATTGTTACTAAAAATTTATGCATTTGTTTTAGCGATTACTTACAGTCATATATTTAAGTTTATTTAGTCGCTATTATTTCAGATCTCTAGTAAAGGATTCTGGCTGGTGAATTGACAACCCAAGCTATTATTCTTTTAATATAAATATAAATAAATCAATTGTTCAAGTACAATAACATTCTTTTTTACAATCATTTATAAAAAATGATTTGTAATTATACTAATTTTATAATATTTAAACACTTAATCTTTTTTTAAATCATTTTAAAACATAATATAATATTACTCGGTAACAAAAAAACTAAAAGATTGAACAACTAAAAGCGTGTATATATATATATATATATGTTTATATATAGTATATTTGTTTTAGGATATTTTAGAAATAAGAAAAATAAAATTGATTGTTTTATGATTTCTCTAATTAATAAGAGAGATGATAACAAATTTTTTAAGGTGCTAAAAATCCGTCACGTGTAGTTTATATTTTTATTTAACCTTTTTTACATAGTTATTGATGATTCATGGGAGAAAACAAATAACAACATAACCAAAGTTACCGTAAAAAACCTAAGTTCTTGTGGCCCGTTTATGTTTTGTGGCCCATTCGAATTTGGTTTTGTTTCTTTATATGATTGTAAGAAATGGGAGAAATATTATTCAAGTTTTATAAAAATCTGTTTTTTCTCTCTATCACTGTGTGTGTTAGTGATCTACCCTGATTATCGGTATTCTTTGTGAATCAACGATAGTTAGAAGGATTGTTCCTGGTATTCTTGTTGAATCAACAGGTGCAATTATCTATCTCTCTGTTTCCGACTGCATCAGTTCTCTAATGATAATAACAGAAAACCATGACTATTCTAATAACTAGAAGTTATCGGAACATCATAACCATAAATTACTGTAAATTTCTTCATCCATACAAATAAAAACATTATAACCAGAAATTACTGATTTGCAATGACTAAAGAATTTTGATTAAGATAATATTGTACCTACTATAAAAATTAATCATGATTTGTAACCATGTAGTTATGATATTCATCAATAGTTATTCTTATGAGGAACACAAAAGAGTGGATTTAGAATTTTTCGGGCTTTGTTCCTTTATTTAAAAGTACTAGCGGGTAACTTCCGTGTTGCGGCAGAATGAATCATTTACAAGTCCGCATTTGCTATCTTTCACTTAATTTATCAATTGTTTTGTTTTATGGTTTTAATCTTTTATACGGCTTATGATTCGGTCAAAGTCTCCACGGCCTTTTCACGCCCCTCTGAGGTGCACCATGTTGATAGGAATCGGCAAAGACCTTCTTGTACACGTCCTCGAGGGCTTCTTGTCATATCTTAAAGCTAACTTAGTGCTTCAAAAGTAATTAGCATTAACAAAAATAGTTGAATGATTTTTTAAGTAAACAAAAGGGTTGGTCATGATTAAAGTTTAATGAATATTTCTAAGAAATTCACATTCAACATAGTAGTATAGGTTGAATTGTTTTGATATCAAGATGAAAAGATTTGTTATGGTACTAGATATCAAGATGGAAAACCATGGGGTATAACTTTTTAAAGCAATAAGAAAATTTCTTATGACATTAGTGATTACAGCTTGCAACATTTTATACGACATCTCCTGAATCAATTACAACCTAATCCGCGTGAGGTTGTGTTCTTGGCATATTCCGACCAACCTGTAGAGACAAAACCTAAGTAAATGCCAATGCGAAAGGGATGCATTTGTGTGAGTGCTATACTAACTATAAGATGGATGATGAAGATGATAATCGACTACCATATATAACTAAAGATTATATATATGTCAAAAAGCAGGTCAAAGAAAACCTAATTAAAGTGTTATTAAATAGCATCTTTAGTAGTACTTCTTCATTGTATTTCTTGGGAGGTCAATTATGTGCCAATGACAACAGTTATAGTACTATATATAACGTGTGTGTACTTAACTATGTTAGAATGGGGTCTCACCTATGTTAGATTGTACCCCTTTAAAAGAGAAATCACATGAGGTTATATTATGCATCTTTACTTCTTCTAAGGTTTGTTTTGAAACTATAACTAGAAAGTAATATTCTATAATCCATAAGCCTACTAGATACAAATAAAAATTAATGCTATCCTTTTTACTTTATATATACCTAGTAGATACTAACTTGTGCTTTGCAGCGAAATAGTTGATGTTAAAAAAATGTTCGATTTACAATAGAATTTATGTCACTTTATATAATATTGTAACAATATATTCAAAATTTTACAAAATGATATAGATAAATCACGTCACTTTATATAATATTGTGAAACCAATGAAGTATTTTATTATAGCCTGTATGTTTGTCTTTCGATTAACATTTACGTTAATAATGATTTAAACATCCCATATAAGTTTAATTAAAATTGAAAGAAAAAAAAAACTATGGCCAAACTTTAAAGAACAATTTTATATGATTTGTTTAAAAAATAATGTGTGTAATCGTAAGTTTGATTAAACTTGAGGGTACTACAATAATTATTGAAATTAAAAATATTTGTGGGCCAAACTTTAAAGTACAAAACTTTTATATTCTGAAACATATGGTCTCTCGTATCAACAAATATTATACGCTTTGCTCACGAAAAGCTCACAAATTTGCTTTTAATTAGTCGAGCGAAAAATTATGAGGTGACCCATCCATGGATTATTCCCACTCGAGCATACTTACCATTAAGTTATCCTCTTATCCACAATCAATAAGCCAAAAAAAACATTGATAATATTTAAGGTAGAACCTTTCTTTTGAACCCGATATCTTTCATGTTCACGGACGATGTAGGATTTAACTAGGGTATTACAATCATCTCACTTATGGACTCATCGTCTTCGTTAAGGTTTGCTTGCCGTCTAATAAATGACGGGAAATTTGCCTAAGGTGCACCTTCAAACACTACAATGACTTATCATACTCGATGAGATTTGCCCTATCATCCAGAATGACCCCATACAATCAATATTGTATGCTTTGCTCATGAGAAGCTCATGAATTTGCTTTTGGTTGTTTAAGTGAAAACTTTTCAAGATGTCACAAATCTCTGGATTGATCCCACATGAGCACACTTAACTGTGAAGTTATCATCTCATTTACAACAAATGCTCCCAAAAATGCATTGGTGATATTTAAGGTAGGACGTTCTTATAAACCTAAAATCTCTCCAGTCCACTACCGATATAACATCTCTCCTGGGGTGTTACAAATGGTATGATAGCTACTTTCGTTCTATTCTGTTTATGATGATGGTGTTTTGTTCTAATCATGCAAGAGAGATACCAGGGCATAAGGAACGCCTCGCCTAAAATATCACCAATGTTTTTGGGTGTGTTGACTGTGTATAAGAGGAGAATTCCATAGTTATGCATGCTCGGGTGGGAGCAATCTAGGGATGTGTGACATTTTGAGAAGCTTTCACCTAAGTAACGCAAAGCAAAACCGTAAGCTTCTATTGGATAAAACAAACAATATTAGTTGGTATGAAATGCAGAATATTACATATCAAGTTATGAAATTTATAAACTATACTATAGATTATTTAAAACAAAAGACCTTTATGGTCTAACTTTAATTATTTATAGTGTCAAACTAAGGCAGATAAATATAATATAATTATATATATTAATATATAATCATAACCTATTGTTTTATGTATTCCAATCTTCTTAATTTTCAAGTATCTTCGATCAATGTTTTTTGTAAATGAACTGGCCCATTGGTGGGAGTGGTAGAACCGGGAACTAGACACATAGCCGGTTTGGCTCTGTAATTTTAGTTTTTTGTTGCTCGATCTCGTTCTAAATTCTTCAAACCATAGATTCATCGGAAAGTGAAGATTTAGCATGTATTTTGATTACATAGTATAATTTATCAAGTTGAAATTGACTCAAAAAATCCGAGTTGTGATTGATGAAACCATAAACTTTCAACGAGGTACGATAATGTTTTACATCCTCTCAAATTATTATACACAAGTGACAATATAGAGGTCAAATTACAAGGGTACTTCTAATCTATTACGACATGAACATGATATGTTTTGCAACAAATTACGCTTAGGTATATATTAGGTATATTACTACTTTCCTGTTCATTATACAAGTCTTTTTTATCAACACACATATAAGAAATGAGTATGAAACATCTAGATTTCATGGGGTTTGGCCAATCGAAATTTGTCCACGTCAAACACAAAATTATTATGTACGAAATCAATTTAAAGTCAGGGAAGTAGAGAACCATAATATATAACGTTATTGGATTTTAATAATTTTGATTTTTATTTATTGGCCGGGTTTATTTTCAACTCAATACATGTTTATAGACATTCATAACCTTTAGTTTATTTTTCTTCAATGATCTATTCTAACTGAGAGTTAACCCCCGTTAGTTTTTTTATGAAATGAAGCCAACTATGAGCCATTTCTCAACTTCACCGTCGCCTAGCCTCCATCAGGTCCGTTTTACAGTGTCTAGCCTCTATCGTCACCTGAAATCCACCTCCAACGAGTCAAGTGTTTCAGATCAGAAGGTGGAGATTTACGGGTTTCTGGTGCAAAAGTTTGAAATTGACATACCTGGTGGTTGATTTCAATTTTCTGCTTAGCGTTTTAGTCATATAAGTAGTCTACGTCGTCAAAAAACTAACGGTGTTAACTCTTAGTTAGTAACGGATCGTTGTAGGAAAATAAGCTTGAAGTTGGAAGTGTCTGAAAATATTTCCTGAGTTAGGATTAATCTCGGCAAATAAAAGAAATTTGAATTAATAAAATCCAATAACCCTAATATATAATAATTATGTGTCTTGACAACCAACACATGTTTATACCATTTGTATTTGATATATGTGGTTTCTTTGTGCCTAAGGTTGTGAAGCTATTTAGTCGAGTCCAACAAGTTATGCATTATAATGTTAAGACCCCAAGATCTATGAATGTCGTTTTTCAAATACTTAATTTTGTTATTGTAAAAGGATTAGTGACACAGCTTGTTGCTCGTTTGTCTTCTGTTTCAAAGTAGAAAAAAAATATCCTTTCATTGATGTAGGAGTCGAAATTAATTTAGTTTTTTTTTTGTTGAAGAAAACAATAATAATAATAACAATCAAACTCAGTGATCATCATCCATAACACAACGACGATGATAATGATAACTGAAACACTAATAATAATAATAATTATTATTATTATAATTTAGGATTGTACCATCCATGTCTTGGTTGCTGATTGTTATAAGTGAAATAGAGCATACATATGGCATGTCATTTCAGACCTTACATGATAAGAACTTGAAGTCTTGAACATATTGGTAGTTGTGTTTTAAATAGCATAAGATAGGTCATCTCAAGCCTTCAGATAATGTGAGTTTTAATTATCTTTTATTAACAATCAACAAGTAAATTAAAGGAAAAGAATTTATACATTGTGAATTGCGATGGTCTCATCAATCTTATGCATGTTATAATTAGACGGACATGTAACTATTTTGATTTTTGATAGAAAACTGGGTTGCATGTTTTTTAAAAATAAATAAAAGAACATTGTCTAAAGAGCTTGTATAAATGAAAGAAAATTATATCATTATTTTTTAGACTAATCAGAAAAATATTATTTATGAAAAGTATTCATTTGAGAAGTGCATTTTCATTATATAACTTTATATTAAAATAGTAAAATTACCTTTTATATCTTCACTTTCATCACACTATTATCTTAGTCAAACCGTATTTACTATAATAAAGCATTTGATTAAAAAACTCCATTTTTAATGTATTTCTGTTTTTCTTAAATGAATTATAAGAAGGCAACGACTTGTTTTTAACAATCATATCATATTATAAAGGGCATACAAATTTAAACCCAAGGTTGAACTTTTGTAAGTTAAGTTAGATTAAGTAATATCATAAACTATCTATTTTTTAATATTGATATTATCACCTTTTATAATCAAATAATGACAGAAGCAATATAAGTAATAACCGAACTTTTAATTCAAAACGAATAATAAACCATTTTTGTATGTGTAATATTTAAAATACATAATCCACAAGGACCATAAGATATTTTTTAAAAACTTGGAACTTAGCTACAGTACGTTAGGTTGACTTGTTTTGACCACAGATCTTTTTATTTACGTAAACATCATACAATTTATGTGTCTTTAAAAAAATTATGTACAATGTCTTTTATATATTGATTTCTTACATAAGGAGCCAATTAAAAAAGTAAAATGTTACACATTGACATCTTGTAGAGTAAATTTTAAATTTATATGGAGCTTACTTAAGTCCGTTGCTTATGAGCAAAAGCTATGAACTTTTTCTTTACTTAATTGACCGTCTTTAAACAAACGATACATGTCTGATAAAATTCACATATATTAAAGTTATTTTTTACGGTCTATGATGATTGAAAGAATAAGAATTTAGGATGATATATACCAAATCTCGAAGATACTATATTAAGTAATTAACCATATTCTGTATTGAATTATGTTTTCTCTTTATAACAAATAATCTAGCTCAAAAGGGAAAAAAATATTAAAAAGAAACCTATAGTGTTATATGTACTTCAACAAAAGTTGTACACCCCATCATTCAAGGGTTACCTAAGATAATAAAAGAACCTCGAGATAACTTTCATCTCTAGGTGAGACAAAGCTATAATGTTTTGAAAATGACTATTCATATACCTATTGTGGAGACGAGTAAATCCAAGGGTAAACAAGTAAATTTATGTGTTATAAGTTATATTATTAATATAGTTTGTAGCAAATAACATTTTAATTTATTTTGTCATTATATATAATACTAATTATCAAGTGGTTTGTGCATAGAGGTATGACACATCATGCTTATCAAGTAATTTAGCATTAGAGTGTTGTACTTGGTGCATCATGGGTTGTACCATGTGCTTTTTGTTTTTTAATCTATAACTTTTTTATTTTAACTCACAATTTAGCTCCAATATTTTTTTACTTTTAAATTTGGTGCCCTATACTTTTTATATAATAAAAAATTTTCATTTTACGTTTCGGTCAAAATTTTGCGATTAACGCGCCGCAACGTGCGTGTGTGGTTTAACGTTTTTACGCTTATTTTTTCCCAATTTAACGACCCCGTCGCAAGGTGTTGGTCATAATCAACTTACTTATTGTTTTTAGATGTTTTAAGTTTTGTCTCTGTGGTTCAATGTTTTTACGTCTACTTTTCGTTCGGTTTTATTTTTTTTCTTTTTTAATATGAACTTTTTTGATGTTGATGATCACTGATGTTTGTGTGTAATTGATGTTACTTTGTATGGTTTTAAGCCCACATTGTAACGCGGAGGCTTAATACTAGTTAGTACCTAGAACTTAAATAAATAAAGCACTCAGTAACTTTTTTGACATATATCTATTAGATAAGGAACGTTGTCGAGCTATGTTGTATCAAAATCACGCATTAAATGTATATCATGTTGCATGCTGTTTCGACACACAATAATTGGACAATCAAATAATCAATATTATTGATTAGTGGGCGTGACCCATTATACGACGGGTTGTAAATCTTGAAAAATTTAATTTTGATGACTATACACTAGTAGGTAGGTTGTTAATTTGAAAAAGAAGTGTTATTGTTAGTTCAAAAAAATTCACAAGGTTTTAAGTGTAAAATTGTAGAAAGTCAAATTAGAATTTTAGTTATTTGTTATACATAGTACTATAGATGGTTGACCCATGCAATGTAATGAGTGTCACTGATTCTCGTTTTCAATTCGTCTTGAACACTGATTCTAATTGGGTGTTAATAATAAAATTATAATAATAACAATAATATTATTGTTAGGGTTATTGAATTATAATAATTCTAACTTTCATTTATTGGCCGGAATTAATCTCAACTCAGAAAATATTTACAGACACTTATAAATTTGAGGTTTTTTCCTCAAACGAGCTCTTACTAACTGAGAGTTAACATCCGTTAGTTTCTTTGATAAATGAGGCTAACTTTGAGCTATTTTATCAGAAGGTGCAGAAATAGCTAGAACTGAATGCGGAAATTATGGACAAAGTGAAGTTGAAGAACAAAGTTAGGGAAGGGAGAAGTTGACTTTGAGAAAGATTGTAGCCTGTAGCTGGTAGCTCTATGCTAGCTCTTATTACTCTAAAGTTTATGTTTTCGGAACATCACAGCTCTTCAACTTCGTAGCCATCCAACCTCCATAAGATCCGTTTTCCGGTGCCTAGCCCCCATTATCACTTGAAATGTACTTCCAGCGAGTCAAGTGGTTCAAATTAAGGGGTGGAGATTGACGGGTTTAAAGGTGCGGAAGTTTCATATTTACGGACCTGATTGTAGATTTCAACTTTATGTTTAGTGTTTTGGCCACATAAGCAGTCCACGTCATTAAAAAAACTAACAATGTTTATCGTATTTAGTACGAGATCGTTGGAGGAAAATAAGATCAAAGTTGAGAGTGTCTGAGTTGGGATTAATCCTAGCCAATAAACGAAAGTTGAGATTATTAAAATCCAATAACCTTAATTATTATTATAACTATGTAAAAATTTATCAATCTTATTTATAGTTTTTTAAACTAAACTTCAAGTCTAAACTTACTAGTAATATATAAATATATATATATATATATATATATATATATATATATATATATATATATATATGTATATATATATATATATTTATATATTACTAGTAAGTTTAGACTTAAAGTTTAGGTTAAAAAATTATAAATAAGACTTAATGTAAATGTGAATTAAATAATATATTAATTAAAATAAGTTTATTAAATGGGGGCAAATTATGAACCATTGCATATAATATTTGTATTATATGTTTAAAAGTTGTCTTAGGCGTTATTTTAAGGTTAAAGAAAACTAACAATTATGTCCAAAGAGTTACATTTTATAGTAGTATAGATTAAATGCTATCGTTATGTGCACTTAGATCGGTAGTTACATTAATTTAATATATATTTATGACTTTATTTTGTAAAAGATGATATGGGGTTGTAATTTTTTATTTGTATCATCATTTGGATACAAAAGTTTTCTGATCACTGTACTTTATACGACTACACTTTTTATAGAACATTATATTATTAAAGTTACAAAAAGTTATAAAAGAAGAATAAGTTATATATTGATTAAATCACATAAGTTGGTACAAATAGAAAAAAAATTAACATAAATAGTAGTCCCTTCCTCCCTCTAAAGTTACTAATTTCATCAAATATTTCAATCTTAAGTAATACTTTTATAATCTTTAAACTTGTTAAAACTAATTGGAACAAAATGAAACATATATACAACTTTGTTATAAATAAGTGAATTTTTTTCCAATTAAATTGAAGTAGGAGTTAACAGTGAAAGGAAAGTTTTTTTTTTCAAACTATAACCAAGTATCATAATTGTTAAATTTACATCAAACTAGAAAAAAATCACTATAGTAATCTTGAATATATGTTTTATTTGTTTTGCTTAATTTAAAAAATGTATAAAAATGTTAGATACAGTTCAGTATGCTTCATATAAATTTTATATACATATATTCATTATATTATATGGTAATTAAAAATGTTACAAACAAGAGAATATGTCATATAATAATAATCAAGTTTCTTTTCTTACTAAAATTCACTTAAACCTTTTTTCTACTATAAGACCGTTAAGTTTCAATATAGTTATTTTTTTAAAATTTTTTATAAGTGACTTAAATTATGCAACCTAAATAAGACGCTTCTAATTTTTTTATTTTTTATTTTGTCGTTGTAGTTTGTGCTCTTATATATATATACCATACTATGGTTTCTTTTTACCATTTTGTGCTACTAATATTCCACTGTTATTATTAATAGTTCAAATCATGTACAATATTGTAAATTTTTGGTGTATTTGTCTTAAAGAATCCTGTAATTGTTGTTAAAAGAATCTTTTGTTATCTATTATCATACTATAGTTCTAGTATAGAAGAAAGTTTAAGGTTTATTTTTGAACGACCCTTAATTTACTTTTTAATTTATTTTACCTGTTATAGAATTTGAATTTTTAATCATAAAAAAACACCTATTACACATGATTTGGATACAATTTAACCAAACTTCCGATCCGTTGGTCCTCAAATTAACCCTAGGTACGTTTGTTTTTTTCCTCACTCGCTCACTCTCACTATCAAAATATATTTCTCTCACACACTTTTATGTCACGCAAATTATATATAATACTAATTATCAATATTTGTATGCATTAAAGTTTGTATCATATGTTTTATTGGTTGTATTATTATTTTTTTTCTAATCTTTAACTTTTTTATTTTAACCCAATACTTTTACATATTTATAATTTAGCCGCAACATTTTATTACTTTCAAATTTAGTCCCCTATACTTTTTATATTTTACAATTTTCCGGTTTACGTTTTGGTCTAAATTTTATGAGTTAACACGTCATGGTATGCATGTGTGGTTCAACGTTTTTACGCTTACTTTTCACCCGTTTAACGGCTCCATTGCAACACGCTGGTCCTAGATCAACTTGCTTATTGTTTTATATGTTTTATGTTTCGCCTGCGTGATTCAGCGTTTTTACGTTTACTTTTCATTTGGTTTTATTTTTTTCATTTTTTATATATTTTTAATATGAGTTTTTTTGGTGTTGGTGGTCACTGGCGTGATGTGTCAGATACTATATGGTATGGTTTTACGTCACCGTTGCAATGCGGGGGGCTGGATTCTAGTATATAACTAAAAATCAAATAACACAAATCTAAAATGTTAAGGTACTCTATAACGACTCATTTTCTTTCTTATAGTCACTCACTCCACATACAAACCTAAGGTCCATTACATCTTTCCATCTTCCGGCATATGTTTTTCATCACCACCACCAACCGCCACCGATCGCCGCCACGATCAACATCCTCAACCACCACCACCACCACCACTTCTTGAATGGAAGAACCACACACACAACCTTCATTCACCACACCCAAAGAAAACACCATCAGGCTCTTTGGAAAAGAACTTGGTGGTAGTAATGCAACCATCATAATCTCCGATGACTCTACTTCATCCACCACCACCGCCGCCGCCACCACCACCACCGCCGTCGCCACCGTCATCCACCACAAAACCAAAGGAAAAAGAGCAAATCAACGCAATTTCAAATGCCATTACTGCAACAGAAGCTTCCCAACCTCTCAAGCCCTCGGCGGCCATCAAAACGCGCATCGAAGGGAACGATTACTCACCAAACGAACTCACATCCCATCCTACATGATCCACCATAGCCCTTTGATCAAGCCACCACCATATGCTTTACAAAACCACCACCATCACACCTTCACAACCACCGCATCACCGCCCTATCACCACCACACTAGTGTCAAGTTATATGGAGATAAAGGCTCATATACCTCCATTCAAACGCCAATCTACGGCAGGCCATTGAGGGTTCCCATGGCGGTTCAACCGCGGTTTAACCGCGGTCGTGGGTCATTGAACTACACCAACAACACCGGTTCGAGTTACCGGAGTTTATATATGTATGGATCGAAGGCAAGCTTTACTGATCAAGTTAGTTTAGATTTGCATCTTTAGTATTATGTTTGTGTCTTTTTAAGGTTTCTAATATTGCATGCAATAATATTAATAAGTTTTTTGCAAATTTGAATATCACTTGCCATATGAATGTCATAGTGGTGTGTTATTACATAATATAATTTCAGTATTGATTAAATTACAGAAGTTTAAAAACCAAAAAATCTCGATAATACCTTCGGTTTGACTCATAATCCGACCAACTAAACAGAGGTATATATACTCCACCCTAATTTTCAATATTAATTGTTGAAAGTTGCTTGTATATACCGATTATGTGATTATTTAAAAAACATAAACATTAACAACGACTTACTAGCAAATATTTAGAACAAATATTATAGAATATGTTTATAAAGAGTAAGATAGAATGAAAAATGACAATTATATTTATCTCTTTATATTAACAAACAACTAAAGACCTATTATAAACATATGAAGAGATGAATATAATTATCTTTCTTCATTCTACTCTTTATAAACGTATTCTATAATATTTGTTTTAGATATTTGCTAATAGATCGTTGTTTTACGACACATTATCAGCATGGATTGCTTTTCAAAGTTGCATGAACATATTATCATAAAGTAAAAAAAAATCTTTGTTATTCTCTCGATTCTTTAAACAAAAATCCATATTGTAATTCATACAATTTTGGATTATGTTTAGATTTATTATCATTGTCACTCTTTTAATTCTCCCATATAAAATTCTTATTGTAATTCCTACTATTATGGGTTATGTTGAGAATTATATTTAATTTTTTCAAAATTATTAATAATAATTTCTTAAACAAAGAAAGATTTATATTTGTTAAAATCATCATCTATAACTATCAAAGAAAATAAAACTACTAATAAGGATTTTCAATCCGAGTGAATAAAACATTCTCCCGTTCTTTTATTTTTCACTCTTTACTCTTTTCTCTATTGCTAATAAGTGTTGTTTTAAAAAATATATTATAAGCAATTCTATATATCTCTTATAAAATCACATGTTGATACACGATGATTGAATACTATATAATTCGATTCATTATATTAATAGCACAAGGTGTTACAAGCGTCAATATCTAAACTATTGTTTTTTTATCTATCTATACTAATAGAAAAAAGTTTTACATGCCATTTGTTATAATTCTAGAGCCTCTAAATTTTATTTTCCCGCTTCCCTCTTGTAGTAATATCACATTAACTACAAATGATATTATTTAATATTTTTGATATTAAAATATTTTTATTAAATTAAAAAAAAGTTCTTTCATCAAAATGCAATTTGTAAAAAAAATTTTTTTATAAAATAAGAAACTTTTCAAAAAAAATATCAAACTTTTAAAACACACAATATATTTTAAAACATGTGGCTTTTAAAAAAATTTCTTATGAAACAAAATTAATTAAATTTCAAAGTTATAATAAAGAAAAATTTTAAAACTGACACTTTTTAAAATATTTTTAAAAAACGGTTTGTTTTGAAACAATTTGTTTAAAACCAACTTTTTTTGAGAAAAACAAAAAAAAATTAAACAAAAGTTTAAAAAAATGATATCGTCGTTTTATCACTCGTACGTAATGTCAATCATATCATCTATCAAAAGATCGTTATAATTCATTTATTTTTATTAATAACTCCTTAATATTTTATTTATTCAACCCGTATAATACACGTGGTACTACCTTAGTCTTTATATATACCACTATTTTTACATTCATTAACCATCACTAACTTCTTTCATTTGATTTGCTATCTTACTTCACATCCCCTGTTATTTTCTGTCACCCCTACTAGGTTGCTCATGAGCCGAGCTAAGCAAGTGCTTGACTCGAATTTTAAACTGAACTGGTGATTTTTAACCAATCTAGCTCGTCTCCGATCAGTTTTAAATAAATTTTTCTTAGCTTTGTGTTTGATTCAGTTTAGGCTCGGTTTGGTTCGGGTAGATTGTTAGAGCCTAGAAGCTGAAAAAAAGGTTTTCATGTTACTTTAATTGAACCAAATAATGAAGTGTTAGACTTAAAAGATTGAATGTATTTTACTTGGGCTACAAATGTTAAAATATTTAATTAGCCAGTGTGTGAGTACTTCATCCTTAGCTTTACCTTGACTCGACTCATTTCGAACTAAGCAATTCGAGCCAGATTTTCGAGCTTTTCTGAGCGAATTTCGTACCACGAGCTATTTGAAGAATTCACTCACTAGCTTCCTACGGTGGCATCGCTAGGTTGTGTTATGCTTACCCTTAATATATTTATAGAGGGTAGATTAAATAGTAAGAAATATATTCAGAAATCCCAATAATTTTTTTAACAAACCCGTGGATATATCCGGCACCCGAAGTCGGTAATTACCCAACAGGCTTGAGAACCGATTTTAAAATAATGTATAAAACGACCTATCATTTCCCCTCTCATTGTCATTTCTATTTATGTTACAGTGACTGTGATAGAGATGCACAAATGTGTTATTTTAGAAAATCAATTCGGTTATAAGCCGAATGAATTCACGGTCAAACGGTTGTTCCAAAAACTGGTTTGGTTATCAACGGTTTGAAAGGGTATAAAAAGCAGTTATTTAGAAAAAACCGACTCAGTTATTAGCCAATTATAAACCGGTTTCAATCTAAGATATAAAATTTGTTCAAGAGAATTAAACCAGAGGCCCAATTAGTCTCAACCTTGAATGTAAATTGTTGGCCCAAATTAAGTTAGATTGACCTCAATAGTCATTTTCAATCTCATACAATAAAAAAACATCGATAACATATTACATGTAACTAGAGATGTAAAAAACTGGTTTGAAAAAAAAAAACCCGACCAAAAAAACCGGACCGGTTAATAAAAAACCGGTTTGGCTCAAACCGGTTTCTAACCCGCGCCGGTTTGTATACCAGTTTGATAGCCCCACACTCAAAACCGGTTCGTAAACCAGTTTAAAAATTAAAAACCAGTTAAACTAGTAAAAAACCGGTTTCAAACTGGTCCAAATCGGAATGCTGATGTCATAAGAGTGTGTGACGTAGAGGAGCCACGAGAGGATAACGTAATTGCGGAATGCTGATGTCAAACGCTTGATGCGCATGAAATTGAGAGAGGAGAATGATGTTGAGTAGGGGCGTTTATTGAATTGAATTCGAGTTAAATGAATAGTATAAATCGAATTTCTGAATTTTGGAATTAGGTTTGAATTCAATCAAGTTCGTAAAAGTTAAGTCAAATTCAAATTAAATCAAATTTAAAATTTTCAATCAGGATTTGACTTCGATTTGAATTCGAATCTATTCGATAAAAAAATAATTAATAGAATAATATTTTCAAAACTAAAAAATATTACATAATAGTAATCAAAATTTAATAATATTTCAATTAGAGCATTCATGTATATTTGGCCTGAATTGGATCAATATACCATCAAATCGAGTCATCATCGGACTTTTATGTCAAGAAAGAAATAGATCGGAAAATGTGGGGGTTGGGATTTTTTTAGTATATTAAAATCATAAAAAGTTAAACCCTTTAATCACATTAGAAAACTTTTTACCTAAAATCCATGTCACCACTCCAAATCACATAAAAAAAAGAAAATAGTATTTTTTAATTAAAACAAAAAGAAAAACATGCTAAAAATATATTAAATTTTTTAATTTAAATAAAGTATGAAAACTGATTGACTTAATTGAAACATTTTTAAACTTAAGTGACCTTAATTTAACAATTTTTGAGAAGTTTGTTACTATTTAATAAAATACCCATTTCAAAATTTATTCAAAAAATTCAATTTCAAATGATCAAAATAGAAAACAAACATAACATACAAAATATTTTAAGTTTCATATAAGTCAAAAAAAACCAACTAAGATTTAAACTTTATCATATATTTTAATAGATCTGCTACTACTACTATTTGTCACCGCTACTGCCACTGTAGCTACTGCTACTGCTACTGCTACGACTATCACCACCACTGCTACTACTACTACTGTCAGGGGTGTTGATCGAATTAGTTAATCATGTTTTGAGATATTTGAGTTTTATAATGTTGATACTACTACGATTACTATTATTATTATGATTACTACTCCTATCGATGCTTTGTTATTGTTATATACTCTATACATTTGGCATCATTGTGAATGGTATTTATATTAACTTTTTAATCATATTGATTTTCTACAAAAATATTTATCCACATGTACAGACACGCACAACATGAAAACTAGGTGCTTACTCATTCCTTCCTATTTATTTTCTTGCTTTTTTATTATTAGGTTTTCTTTTTAGCTTTCTATTATTTTTTTCTCTTAAGGGCACTGGGGCGCGGCGTGGCAACACCACCGCCGATCCCTCACGCCATGAATCCCCTCGCCGTGCCGCACTCACTTGCCGAGCCCGGTAATAATTTCGACCGTTACCCCACCAACGGTCACCGCCTTCTCCTCCCTCCTTCGCCGCCAGCCTCCGCCACCCGACGGTGGTATAGTGGTTCGTAAAATTGAGATTCTTTCGTTTTCTTCCTTATCAGAGAGGGGCCCTTGTTGAGCGGGGCTTCTTTTTGAAAAAAAGGGAGTGAGGGCTTTCCGGGCCTTCCCCAACCACTAACTTCCCAAGCCCCACCCACTATGTTCTAAAAGGCGGATGGTGCTAATGAAGAATTCACTAGTCACCTCATAAGTAGCAAGATCATTCACAGTATCCAGCAAGATCTTAAGGTTATTCATATTTTCCTCCTCAATAACTTGGACTGTTAATTCGTGGATGTTCCAATTAGGGCCTAGCGGGAAATTATGCCAAGAGAATGATTTATTCTCGAAAAAATCTGAATAGTTACATCCAATTACAAACTACACGAAAGTTGCCCCTTTTTCATGGAGATTTACCCATCACAGAAATGCATAGAGGAATAAAACGAACTTCATATATCCCTTTTCCATAGGTGAGATGGTGGTTTCGGTTTCAAGAGATGGTTTTATTGTTGATGGTGGTGGCCCATGGTGGATAAGATGGTGATGGTGGCTGGCAGGTGGTGGTGATGGTCGCCAAAAGGTGACAGTGACGGTTTGTTTTTTTTATTTAAATTATAGTGTGGTGTGGTGTGAGTGCCCTAATCGATTTATTAGTGTGGTGTGGTGTGACGTTATGTGATGTAGCATTATGTGATTGATGGGTGTGTAGTGGGTGTGGCATGAACACCCCACCACCCTTATTGTATTATTGCTTCACACTTGGATAACATGTGTAGCTTTTGAGGATTTTGAACAAAATCAAAATTACTTCTATTTGGACGAAATATTTTGTTACTGTTCGAAAAGATGAAAATTAAGATTTTTTAGACATAACTTATAGATGAATAATATATTTCTTGAAAAATTAATAATTTTTTTACTCGTTTAATAGTTGTTCTTGTGAGCACAATCAAACCAATTTTATATGGAGTTTGTCTAGTACTCATCCGTTGACTTGTAAGTTGTAAACCAGGTTGTTGGTCCTCTAATCACGGTTGGCTTCCTTACAAATCACACATACTTGTGTACAGGGTCGGTCCTGAGAGTTCTCGAGTAATTCTGGGCCCTGAGCGAGTAGAAAAAATGGACCCCTATAATATAATGTCAATAACCTGTATGTAAAAAATCTATAACACGACAATAATTGTTTTACCAATAAACAAAAGTATTGTAGCAAAATACTTTAATTTACTTGCTTAACAGAATCCTAAGACTCTCCTAGCGTTTTTTTAATTAAGTTTAGATTGGATAAATGATAGTGAAGACTAAACTAATTAAAATGTTAACGGACCCAAAGTTTCAATAGATCAAGAAATTAAATTGCTATTGGGTTTGTTGATTAGTTTGTTAATAGCCTATAGTTGTTTTTAAAAATTATATATACATACATATTTAATATAATTTTTTTTAAATTTCGGGCCCTTGAGGAGATTGGGCCCTGGGCAGTCGCCTATCTCGCCCACCCTCAGGGCCGCCCATGCTTGTGTACATTATACATTATATAAGTATTTTATATACTTTTTCATTGTTTTTAATGGTAACATCTGCATCATCCACTAAAAATCAGTCACTCGATCTCAACCGAAAATGATCTGAGTCGAATCGATAGACATCCGAAGATCAAAACTTAGTGTTCCCAGTAAAAAAGAATAAAATAATTCTGAATTCATCATTGATAATAAGAATAGTAAAAAGTTGGTATCTTGTCTTTATATTTAGAGATACAGATAGAGTTACAAACGGTGAGATAAGGTTTCTTTAGACCAAGTATATTTTACAATAATGAATACAATACATAAAATGGTTATTGATCGATAAGTGCATCAAACTACATTATTACTTATGTGATACCAGAATAAACTTCTTATTTTATGACCGTTTTAGTTAGAAAATAAAATGGTCATATGTAAGTTGTTTAAAAGTTTATGTTCTTGTTACAAATAATAATAGTTTGAGTTTGTTCCACGTATAATGATTTCACGTATGAATTAACCTTATTTATAACTTTTGAACATTACATCTCACTACAAACACGCTTGAAAGTTGAAACCTTGCATTGTGTTAGGTAACAATAAAACAATCAATAATGTAGCACATAAACATCATACTCAACAACGGCATCACCATTGCTCATATTGAGAAAATGAGTCTTAGCAAGCGCATAACCTCGTGCAAACCGAAAAAGCCCACTTCCACCGACGATCGGCATCTCTCTCACTGGCGAGAACACAGAATTCGACCCCAATATACTTAAAGTGCTACCATTGTACTTTCCTTCAACAAAAACATAATTCAAAGCCATTAGCAATCGGATCTCACTTAAACTAGCACCTGCATATAACCCTTGAGCTCTTCCCACAACCTTGGAGGTCGGTTCTGGACCCACCGTCAAGAGGTCATCGATCATGACCACTGCACCAAAGAAGGTACTAGAGGTGTTGGTCATGTCGGCCTCGGCCACCCGGACAGCGGTGGGTTTGTCACCGCTGCCTATGTCATGGAAATAGAAGTGGAGATGAGTTAGCTTTTGTTTCTTGAAACCTAGTGATTTTGTTGACAATTTTCTTGAAAATTGATGGGATTGTGCATGAAGGAGAAATGAGAATATGAGAAGGGTAAAAATGATAATTTTGTATTTGGAGAGAGTTTGGGCCATGATGGAGAGTTGAAGGGTTGTGGATTGATGTTATGGGGGTGATTTGTGGTCTTTATATATAGACATAAAAAGGGTTAGGTGTGTGGAGAATACATATTTCCCAATACTATATTTGGGTTAGGTGTGTGGAGAATACATATTTCCCAATACTATATGTAGGGTACATTTTATTATGTTTGGTTTTTGTTTATGTATAATGTTAGTTTAAATCGCATTTAAAAATAATCTTTTTAGGGGTAAGACGATGAAAATACTTCATATGGGTTGCACGTGATTGCATATTGTGACTAGTTGCTACAAATAAAGTGTGAAAAGTTATAGTTAATTAGGGCTGACAATGTATGACGCGCATCCCTCAACACAACACGATACAAACACTATGATACAACATGAAGTTAAGAGGTTTTATGTTTGAACTTAGCAGATTTCGTGTTATTAATAGGTCAACACATTTATGGGTTAATAACATGATAACATGTTAACATACTTGTTTAAACATGTTTATATTTTTAACTTATTTAAAACAATTAAATATATGCATTAAAGACATATGTCATTGTTGCTCAAGTTCACTTTATAAACCTCCTTTGGCTAGGCGATTCAATCGAATATAACTACCAATTACCACCGACTGAGTCTCCGGCTTCTTTTGGACGCCTCTCCTGACTCCACTTGTTAAATATTGTTTTAACTTTGTCACTTGTTAATAAGAAATTCATTGACTTTATTTTGTTTAAAACATGTCAAGGATTATCATGTAAAGAAATATGTATTATATATTTTTTAATCAACTTTTGACAATTTTAGTTTTACTAAATATGTGAATTTATCGTGTAATATGTTTCTAAATATGTTTGTAGAAAAAAATTTTTAGTTCATAATTGAACCAAATCAGGTTTATTTATAGTACACCTAATAATTATCTACGAAAATGAGAAAATAGAGATTTTATAATAAATCGATTCCTTTATCGTAAATACTGAAAATAAAAGTGACTGAACACTTATATATAGACAATATATAAGAGTCAATTATGAAACCTAAATTGATTGATGGGTCAATTATTTTTTATATGGCTCAAAACGAACACGATCAGTATTTGAACAAGTTATACTTATCAATTCAAAACCTGATCATTTTGGTCATGTTAGGAGTAGGGCTGTAAACGAGCCGAGCCAGGATGGGCTCGAGCTCGAGCTCGAAGTTTATCGAGCGGAGTCGAGCCGGCTCGAAAATTTTAACGAGCTAAACAGCGGCTCGAGTTCGGCTCGTGAAAAGCTCGAGTCATCTCGTGGCTCGTTCGAGCCGGCTCGATTAATTTTTTTTTAACTTTTCACATTAATTTATATGAAAACACAAAAAATATATATTAGGGCTTTTACATTTGGTTGGGTACTCTGTACTTATGGGAACAAAGATCATTATTTTGAATATAAACAATTTACTATCAAATAATTTTTTAAACAAAATACTTAATGTTTCTAAAAAGGATCAATTTTTATTTTTAATAAAACATTTTTAAAATCCTAATATAAAAATAATAATCATAATAGTAGTAGTAGTAGTAATAATAATAATTATACTATATAAATAGATATATATATACATATGTTATATGCACCGAGTCACGAGCCGAGCCAACGAACTGAGCCACGAGCCGAGCTCGAACCGAGCTAACCCTGGCTCGAGTTCGGCGCGTTTAGAATTCGAGCCGAGCCGAGCCGGCTCGTTTAGATTCGAGCTTTTTTCGAGCGAGATTCGAGGCATAAACTTTTTGTATAGCCTTAGTTAGGAGTCTTTGTCATTTCAACGAAAACGTTGTAGAAGAGTGTCACGTAATGTTTCTGGGAATGTTATTGGGGATATTGGGAAAGTTTGTTGGGTGTTTGCAAAGGTTTCATTAATATATGCGTTTTGTTTTGCCTTATAGATGGTTGTAACTTGCTATTTAGGCTTTGTTTGAACTTCTAATTTATATTATGATAGTATTATTATTATTTTTTTAAAGTTTAAGAGAATTATGTGCAACCTGTGACATTATTCCTCGTTTCCTGCATATTGTCAGGTGGGTCCCACCGTTGACTTGGCAAGGCATGTGAAGGGGTTGTTATTCGAGACGGTGACGTGGAAGGGTGTCTTGCAATTGGGTTAATTGACTAATGAGTATTTTCTTTTTTTTTCGAACGACAAATGTACGACCTGTTTCGGATGGTAGGTGTTATCTTAATCAGGATCACCTATTCGTTTCTAGCCGGGACCGCACTTCCAACCCCTCAGGAGGAAACTTATTGTTTAGAAAACCTCATGGCTCAACTCTGAGCATTTTGCTCATAGTGAGACTTGAACCCATTACCTTTATATTAACTCGTGTTCCCTACCGTTGTTGTAGGACTAAAATGTTATTAATGCACTCACTATTAAGATTTAATTATATAAGAAATTAGTAATTAAATTATTAATCATTTAATATCTTGAGTCAAGAAAACATGGTTTTAAGATCAAAATCTTTTATAGAATGTTTTTTGCTCCGTAAGATCAAGATCATTATGTGTTTTTAATCTTTTTTATTCTAGATATGAAGTGTATAAGTCACTTCTTATATTTTTTATTGATTGTTTTTTACTCCGTAAGATCAAGATTATTGTGTGTGTGTTTTTTATTTATTTTTATTTATCTTTTTCATTTTAGATATGAAGGGTAAATGTTATTTGCGTTGGTAGCTTATATTTTTTTATAAGTTGTTTTTTACTCCGTAAGATCGGATTATTGTGTTTTTTTTATCTTTTTTATTCTAGATATGAAATGTAAGTGTTACTTGTATTGAAAGTGTAGTTGTAGAAGTCAAAAACTATTTGAAGGCAATTTAAATTTAAACATGATTAAAAATAATTCAAGAGAATAAAATGAAATATAGTTGCTAAAAATGTAAATTATTTGAATTTAGAAAGTAATGATGCCAATTACCTATAGATTTCTGAATGAAATTATCAAGATTTGAAATATTAAGTTTAAATCTTAAAAGTCGGAGATGAATGATGTTGATAGTATGAATTTTAGGTCACATATTTTCTCATTTTTGTCATAATATCATTTTTAATAATTAAAAAATAGTATTAGCAAAATTGTATCCAAAATTGATTCTTTAATGGCTTTTTTATTTCGCTTTGTGTTAGGTTAGAAAACACAACATCCTTTTCTATGGCAACTCTAACTACTAGACCCCAACCTAGGGATGACAATGAGGCGAGTTTATAATGAGTTTAAGTAATCACGACCCCATACCCGATAAAAAGTCTGTTTCATACCCGGCTCAAAACCTATCAGGTATTTCTCGTCGGGTATTAGGCATACCCGTGGGTAAGCGGGTACACGTGTTAAGTTTATGAATGATACCCGTCATATATCTCTTTAAATTTGTGGTATCTTTTTTTTACCAAGTCTATTTATTTCTTGCTGACTCTCTTGCGATAGTGGCTAGGGTTCAAAGGAGAACCGAAGTCTTATGGTCGACTTACTCAAGTAGGATATTTAAAGAATAACTGAATGAGAGATAAACTGGAACTAAATAAAGTTTGATATAATATAATATAATTATAATAACTAAAAATAAATATAATATAACTAAAATAACAAAAAAAACCATTTCAGTTATTTAATCGGGTAAACAAGTCTATTATGTAAACTTGTACACCCGATTACCTAACGTCATACGTATCCAAAATGTCTCCCGTTTTAAAAATTATTATTATTAAGTTTAGTTATGTTTGAATGTAATCCCTACCCCAACCCCCGGGCCCCCACCGTTCTCTAGTATCAATTAAATCACTGATTTGAGAGCAAATATGCTATAAAGCAATAAGATATATGTCAAGCACGTCTAATGTGATTGAGTTGGATTTGGAAAATGGTTAAGGGTCTAGATATAATTAACTAGTTATTTATAAAATATTTAGTGGCATAGGAAAACCATGCTTCCATGATCATTAAGAAGCAAAAGAGATTTATATATTTAAATTATTCTTGCATATATATGACTTATTATGATAATAGTAGAGTGCTAATTGGGTTTAATCGATTGTTATCTATTAAATTATTTAGATTAATTCATGGCCGGTAGTTGACATTCAGCAAAATAATATAAGAATGTTAGTTTTTGGTTTGTCAAATGCCAACTGGATTAATTCACAAACAAAAAAAATTGCAATGGATAGAAACACAGGCTTTCAAGTGGTGGAGAGATTGATTTAACATATTAATAATGCTATAAACAAGTTGAGCCAAGTCGAATAAGGGTAGGTTGGGTTTGGGTTTGGCTCATTTAACGGAGCCAAACCGGCTTGTTTATCTTAATGTTCTTAAATCATAGGTTCAAGCTTGGTTTGATTATAGACGAGTCAAGTCGAGCCGACTTGCAAGCCCATTTGTTTTTTATTAATTTTGTTAATTTTACACATAGGGTAAAATTCATTTGTTAACCCTTGTTTATTGAGATAACCGGTTAATCTTAATGTAGTGCTCACTTACACCATAATTAAGCAGTGTAACTAACTTTTATACTGTGTTACACCATTGATGTAATGATTTTCTTCTCATTTTCAAAATTTCTCTTTATTTTTTAAAAAACTTCACCTCCTTTTTAAACTTTCTTAACTCTTTGTAAAGTAAATTACATGGGTGGTTCCTGTAGTTATGTTGAAACTTTGGATTTGGTCCTTAAAGTTTAATATCTTCGAATATAGTCCCTAACATCTCTTTCTCTTTCATATATGGTCCCTAGGTCTGTTAGTTAACCGTTAGTGATGTTAAATATTGTAAAAATTAGTATTGTACTCGCATTAACCATCTATTTAACTTACCTTTTAAACTATTGTATTATTTTATTATTTAAGAAAATTTTATATTTTTTTATTTCTTAAAATTTTTTTATTTTATTTTTATAATTTCATTAATTAATAAGATTATTATTTAATCAAATACGTTTTAAACACACAAATAAAAAAGATTTTAAAAACATGTTTTTTAAAATGTTCAGTTTTTTAACCGTTCATTTTTCATACGTCATTCTAAAACTTTTTGATTTTTAAATTGGTTGGTTTTCTAAAGTTTTTTGTTTAACAAAACCATTTATTTTTTAAAACAACTTTCTTAAACAAATTCTTAGTTTTTTAAACATTTTTAAAAAACAATTCAGTTTTAAACGTCTTTATAAAAGAAAACATTTTATAAAGGTTTAAAAAACCCACATATTAATTGGTTTAAAAAAATTTATAAACCACATGTAAAAGAAGACGTTTTTAAATTTATTTTTTATTTGTGTATTAAATAATAAACATATTTATAATAAAAAGATTATAATAAAATAAAATTACATTGATATTTCTTACAAGTTAAATAGTTATTTAAAAAATTTAACGTCACTAACTGAACTAACAGAGTAGGGACCATTGACAAAAGATAACTATAACATTAGGGACTATATTCGCAATTTTAAAACCTTAAGTTTCAAATCCAAAATTTTAACCAAACCACAGGGACCATCCGTGTAATTTACTCCTCTTTTGTATGATGTTATTTTTCATACAAATTACATATACCAGTAGATTTACCCTGTAACTCTAACTTACAGTGGCAACATGACCTGTTGTGGACCAGGTAGTTGGGTTAATGGGTTATGGCAATAAACATGGGTTAACATTTAATTTCTATCCTTTACACATATTCATATGTATAAAACTAAAAAAAAAATTTAGAGTAAATTACACGGATGGTCTTTATGGTTCGACTAAAAATTTGAATTTGGTCCATAAAGTTTAAAACTTTGAATACGGTTCTTAACATTTCTTTTTCTTTCATCTACAGTTCTTAGGTCTGTTAGTAAACAGTTAATAATGTTAAAATTATCAAAATGATTATTTTGGCCACACATGCCATCCATTTAATTCATCTTTTAAACTATACACATATATATACTTATATAAATGTATATATATAGTAAAAAAGCTTTCATATACTGTTTTTTATCATGTTATTACTAATATTTTTATTATTTGAAAGTCTACGTTTCAAATACATGAATAGAGGTGTTTCTTTTTTTTAAAAATTTTCAGTTAATAATGTTTTTTTATTCCATTGTTCGCTTTTCTAAACGACATTTTTAAAATCCTTTGTTTTTTTAAAAAATTAGAAATGTTTGTGTTTTAAACATTTTCTTCAAAACAATTCATTTTTTGAAACGTCTTTTTTCACAAAAACTGCTCCTTTTATTAAAATAATTATATAACATTCGATAAACGAACAATTTAAAATCAAACAATTTTAAAAATTACAAACAAAAACTGAATGGTTTAAAAAAGCGATAATGCTTTTAAAAGATATATTTAAAAATCAAACGGTTTTAAGAAAGACATTTTAAAGTCAAAAGGTTTTAAAAAACATATAAAATAGTTGTTTGGACAAATTTAACACCACTAACTGTTAACTAACAGATTATGAACCATTAATAAAAGTGAAATAAATGGTTAGAGACTATATTCAAAACTTTTAAACTTTAAAGATCAAATCTAAAATTTTGACCAAACCACTAGGTCCATCCGCGTAATTTACTCTTTTTTATTTGTTTATCTTAACTGCAAGAAACAATGATACACGACTAATATTTATTTATATTATTAATACTTAGGTTTTTTATTAGAAAATGTCAAGATTATCATACATATATGGTCTATGTAAGTAATATGTCATAATTTTGGTCTATTTTGTACTAATTGTAATTTAGATTATAATTTAAATGAGTTAAGAGCCGGCTAACAAGCTAAGTATCAACTGAGCTGACCTTGGTTTGGGCTCTACTTTTTTACAAACTAACCTATTTCAAAGAACTTATTTTCAAACGAACTTATTTTCAAACGAGTTACCTATGTGTGTGTGAGAGATAAAAAAGACTAACAATTAAAAAGTGTAGGCAACTATTTTAGTCCTAATCGAAACAATTTAATGATTTATTAAACGATGCGGTGAAAAATCTCATAACTAATTGAAAATTGTAGGATTATAAGGCTATGTTGTACTCATCTTAGTAGGTGGGCATGAGAACGTATAAGATGTCCCTAGGCTAATTCTAAAACTGAGGCGTGAAGTATTACACATTGCTCAAAAGGTAACGACAAGACATTTATTATTAGTATTGACTTTTCATTAAATATTCTACTGTTAATTCTTTTTAATATCAAGCAACTTGTATATATATGATGTTGTTAAATACTTGACGAGTTTTATATATGGTTGAAAGTAGCTAAAGAGGAGACGTAGTCAACTCGCGGCGGCTCATAATATACACCCCATACCAACAAGATGATTACTCTTAAAAATAGTCATAGTTTTAACTTTAATAAAACACTTTACATTAATCATTTTATGTTCAGTTTTTATACTTTTATGTCTTATGAACACATGAATACAAATAAATTACTAATAGTGTGTCGTATTATAATGTTTTATGCATCCCTTACATGGTCCCATGAGTTGTATTGCATTTTTTTTTGATTTATAAAGTAATCACATCTAGCAAATTTATACGCCAATCGATATATTCAGAGGTGGAACCACTTGTATTCATATGGGTCAAGTGATTCCACTAAACTTTTATTTTTATGTGGTACACATGCAACAAAATCAACAGTGTTCCCGTTGATTTTTGGAGTGTGACCTCTTGTATTTTAGTTTACAGAATGAAGTTAAGAAAGTTTTTAGGTTTCAATGGTTCATGTAATTTAATTCTAGTTAAATTACCCGGTTTCGACTCCTGTTAGAGTGTGTATTTCGTTTTTTTTTTCTAAGCCTTGGCTCTATTTTTCTACTTCATTTTTCTAGGCTTTTGACTGTAAATTTTTAGATTTATTTATGATCCACCATTGATGGTACGTATCCAAAAAGACCGGAGCACGTATAAAAGAAAGATTCAAATATCTTAGGGGCTGTTTGATTACGCTGACTGAGTAAGATCTGACTGAGTCAGAAGCTGACCCAGTAAGAAGTTCTGACTGAGTCTGCATCTGACTGAAACTTGACTGTTTGATTTAGTATCTGACTGGCTCTGCTGAATGATAAAAATAACCTTATTGTCCCGTTATTCTAACGAGTTTAAATTTAACTGGTGTTATGTAATCAATAAAAATAGCTAATATACAAAAAACCAATATACAAAAAACCAATATAAAAATAACCAATTTACCCACAAGCAAAAGGGTTTTCTACATACACATCTACAAACACATATACATACACATCTACATACACATATACATCTACATACACATATACATACACATCTATATGCATATACATCTATACATATACATCTACTGATAAATGGTAAAGAAAACGAAGATGATGACGACGATGAAGCTGATACGCTCGGGAGGTGCTCGGTCGGGAGGTGCTCGGCCGGCTCGCGCAGGGAGGTGCTCGGTCGGCTCGCGCAGGTCCGCTCGCGCAGGGAGGTCGCGCAGGTCGGCTGCGCAGGTCGGCTCGCGCAGGGAGGTCGCGCAGGTCGGCTGCGCAGGCCTGGGTCAGCAACTTGTTTTTTCAAGTCTGGGTCAGACCATATGACCCGGTCAGATTGTTCCATTCGCGTATCAAACGGGCTGACCCGCTGACCGAGTCAGCCGGTCAGCCGGGTCAGCCGGGTCAGACCAAAACAAACAGCCCCTTAGATGGATTTTATTTTATAACTAGCAACGATACCTGCACTACGCGGCAGTGCTGTCTTTCTTCCTCGGCTACAATGTTGTTGATTGGGGTAGCGTCCTACAAAACATAAGTTGTAATCTGGCTATTATAACAGCAACAATAAAGTTAAAGACCATCTTAGCAAAATATAAGTTGTTATGTGACTAATGTAACAACAACATTATAATCCGAAGCAAAAGAATGATTTGGTTGTTCTTGGCTACCACACTTAGAAGATCCTATTTTGGTTTGAAGAGCACGATAAATTTGAATGCAAGCGTTTATGATATTCACAACTAAATTACCATTTCTATCAAAAGTTAACAATATATAGATCATGACGATTGTTTAGCCTAAATCAATACTTAATTAAATACACAAACACCATCTCAAACATACATTTTCTTTTGTTGAGAAACGCTCTGAAGATCTTTCTTTGTGACATGTTGCGATAAACCAATCACATACATTACAAACATTTTTAGTGTCACTTTCATCATAGCTCCTGCAAGCCACTCAAATTAGCAACTAAAATGTAAATAATCTAACAATTTAAGGCTACCAATAACTTTCTGTTTTCATTTTAATGCATCTGCATGTGCCATATACACCTTCATGTTTTGGAATATAAAGCATGCATCAAGTGTTTGATTAGGTTTTATAAATAGAAAATTATGTGTTTGATTAGGTTTTATCTCAAAAATTCACTTCTCAGTTCTCATCAATAGATTTTTGTAAAGCTTTGCGAACCAAACATAAATTACGAATGTAAAAACATTTTGAGACACTATTGAACACCGAACTAACAGATACTGGAAAATTATAGCCATTCACTTCAATGAAACCCTAACTAACCCATACTGCCACTGTATTGGTGGTGGACCCATCAACGATTTTCGTGTGTTCGTTGTTGGTCTTCTTATCGTCTGATTAAGACAAATGCGATGAGCATCCAACGTAGAGAAGCATAAGAGACGAAAGAACATTGTAAGAGAAATGGCTGGTGGCTAAATCATTGAAAGTGAAAAGAAATGGTAGCCACACAAGTAGCAAAAAGTGAATGTATTAAGTTGTAGTAGCAGCATGCACACTTGTAAACTACTATTAACGTCACTTTGAAATGTTAGTATATATATATAATTCAAATGATGTTTATATTTTAAGCATCGTATATACATTAAGTTTATCATTTGTATTCTTTTGTATACGGTAAAACTCACACTAGAATGATCCCGATCGACCATCCTTTTTTGCAAAGTGGTAAGTAGAATCAGGATATGAGATTTGAGGATGAAGAAAACCATTAAAATATACAAAAATTAAATATCACGAATAACACGTACAATAACATTTTTAGGCTTATGATCTTTGTGTGAAATGAAGTTTCAATCATGTGTCTTGAAATATCAATGATTCTCGGTCCAAGTGTTTGAGGTGAGGTACTCAAGACAATTAAAAAATGGGAGGTTCTGCGTTCGAGTCTTGCTCAGAGCAAAAACTACTCTGGGTAATTGAGCCAATGAGTTTTTTTAGTTGTGGGTTTCCTCTTGGAGAGGTTGGGGGTGCGGTCACGGTTGGAAGACGGATATATGAGCTCGATTAAAATAACGTTTATCCTACAAAACATGGTCGTACATTTGTTAAAAAAACGTGTCTCGAAATAAAGTTTGTATATTACATCACAATTGCATTTCTTAGATATAAATTGACATGGCCCCTCGTAAATCTATAAGAAGACCCGACCCAACCCAATATATCTATAAATCATGTTTATTAGCAGTTGAGCAATAAAACGTAACGATCCCATTGAAAAATTCATGGTTCCGCCATTAGATATATTAGATGCATTAAATGTAATTACTTAAATTTTATTAATTAAATAAAAATATGTGTTTTATGTTTTCTAGATTGATAGCTAAAGTGACCCTTTGATGCAATATTTGTGAAAACAAAGTATATTTAAAACTATAAAGTTGTGGTTGCAAATTGCAATAATGATATTGAGTCGCTAATAATTCTAATATATTATATGGGCCTCATAACGGGCCCGTGTATTTAAACCCAATTAATGAATTGCCCAAAAAACTATCTTGAAAATTATAAAGGTACACAAATCTTGTCGGATCTAATAAGTAGTTCGGTTAAATCAACAAAAACCAAAACTGGGTTGACGAGGAACCGGATCAGGTTAGAAACCAGTTAGGAACCGATTCGGGTAGATTCAAGACAGGTTCGAGTTGGAACCGGTTCAGGAACCATTAAAAAAATATACTTGAAAGTGAATATAAAGCGCTTCTAAGTGTAATAAATGAACAAACACGTAAAATATTTTCTAGTACAAAAATAAGGAGGTAAATTAGCAAGAAACGGTCATATGACCGAGATATGACCGATTAACTGTAACAAATGGCTATATATTTTAATGTTACAAACCTCTTCCTAAACTCGTTTAAGTTCTGGTTCCAAACCAGTTTCAATCCAAAACCCTCAAACCGGTGCTAGATCGGTTTAACCCTAATTTAACTGGTTCCATTCAAACCGGTTCCACGTTACGAGCCAGTTTTTTCCCGCTGCTACTTAGGTGCATAATCTGATACCACTATTTCAATTATAATCAAATGGCAATATATTTATTCAAATATTACATATAATTATTATTAAAAAAATAAGTAACTTCAGATTAAAAACAAGAATTAAAACAAGAAACTATCAATGAAGAACATAAACATTGTACTCAACAATAGCATCTCCATTGGTTGCATTGAAGAAAAAGGTCCGAGCTTCAGCATACCCACTAGCAAATCGGAAAACACCGGTTCCTCCGACCACCGGAAACTCTCTCATCGGGGCCGCAATAGGGTTCCGCCCCAATATACTCAAAGTGCTACCATTGAACCTTTCTTCATCAAACACATAGTTTTGGACCATCATAAAACTCATGTTATTCAAATCCGCGGATGCATACATCCCTTGAGCTCTTCCCACACGCGTAGAGTTGGGTTCTGGACCCACTGTCAGGAGGTTGTCCATCATGACAACCGCCCCGAACCCAGTGGAGGAATTGTTGGTAGTGGGGGCCGCAGCCACCCGAATGGCTGTTGCATTTGGGCCCCCAACTACGTCATGGAAAAAGAAGTGTAGGCGTGTTAGGTTTTGTCTTTCTAGACGAAGTGTCGATCGTGGCAGATTGGTCGAGAAAGGTTGAGATTTCCCCCCGACGAGGAGGGAGAAAATGACAACGGCGACGGTGATGGTGGTTGTGAAGATAATATTGTTGGCCATGGTGTTAGAATGGTGAATGATATGTTTTAGCTTTGCAATGTGCTTTGGTTTTTATACTTGAATGAAAGCAAGAAAGTTCAAATCATGTATAGGATTTTGGTCAAAGATGTATTAATTTGTAAATTAGTTTTATTAAAAAAATTGTGTTTTATTAATAATAATTCACTCGTTTTGAAATATCGTTGGCATGAAATATTGATAATAATTGCATGGTCAGCAAATGTGCATTGTCAAATATTGCAGGGTACGTAAGTTATGACTTTTTCTTATCTTATAAAATTAAAGATTTATTGACCCGGTCATTGCACCAAATAACTAAATATAATTAAGATTTTAAAATATTATTACTATTAAAAAAAGAAAAAACCTTTTTAGAATAGTGGCCAAATCTTATTTTCGTTTCAATTAAGTCACTAATTAAATCATTCAACTTCATATATGTTGCGGTTCTAATACTATATATTATGTACAAGGCATAGACATTTCTTTGTTTTCTTTTTTAATCTATGCTTATATGGATAAAACTGGTGATGTGGATTAAAATAAATAAATTAAATATATTGTTTGAATAAGAAAACAACAAACCATCAGAAAGAAAAAACAAATAAAACAATTAACCTATGCTTCATTGAAAATCTAAATTGAATAAGACATTACTGCAACAATAAAAGTCAAAAACAAATAACTACTGCCCCTTCTAGTTCATTCAATCAAGATACAAATAACACAAAAAGGGTTGCGATTTTGTTTCTCATTCAATCAGGGCAACACAAAATTGAATTGTGATTACTGACCTACTTAAGATATATAGAATATCACAAAAAACAGGTTGCTTCTTGTTCTCGCTTCTTATTTGCAGGTTTTGTTCGATTAGGGTTTTTGCCATGTGTCTTCCTTGATGATGAGTCGTTCAGTCGTGGATGTGTTCGATTAGGGATATCGACCTGCTTTGAAAAGTAAAATATAAAGTATTAGAGCATCTATGTAAAGTTGAGTGACTTAATTAGAAAAAAGTTAAAACTTGATTACTATTTTACAAAGTTTTCTTATTAAAAATATGCATAAACGACTTAAAACTTGAGGTCTAAAGTGCCAAGTAGTACGGATCATCTTTGGACCAACGGGGTTAAATCCATGTACGAGGGTAACAATGATGTATAGTTTTATATAGATCGGAACCAAAACTTTCTTGGGTATTTTTGTCATCGAATGTGTGATCCTTGCATGTTTCAAGAGAATAAAACAATATCTTCATGTCCTTGATGTGTAATAGCCATAGACAGTAGATCTTGTTTTCCATATTCAATGATTCAGATTCAAGGCATATACATAATGTACTAGTAACATAAATCATGTGTTTTCCAACACAGCTGTAATAACTTGTAAAAGATATGATGTTGAGCACCGGTTATTGGTTACTGATTAAAAAAACTATATGTGATTATGTTTAAGAAAACAAATAAGAGACGTAATTTGATTTATGTTTCCTTTTAAATATAAACAATTTTGATGCTAGATTGTATAGATGTATTTCATCTAGTTCTTAAGATCGGTTCAAGCAGTCCAACTGATCCGACTAGTAAACCAGCTTAACATCTAGTTCAACCTGTATGGGATAAGTTAATAGCTGAAACTAACAACGATGCCATAATATTAGTGATAATCACAAAAGAAAATGGAGGGATAACAGGACAAATACACCATCATCATTAAATATCTGGTTTATTATATTAAAATAAGCTTTTAACTATTATTTACGGTAAACGCAATAACGCATACCTCTCTAAAATTGTCTCTTAATTTCTTTTATTGCTCTATTTTGTGGGACTAGAAACTTTGATGAATATAAACACTATATGTCACTAAGTCAAAACTCAAAAGACATCAGCAATTACTTTTATTATTAGATTTACCAATTTACTTTTAAAATATAGATGAGTTACTAAAGTTAATAATTTTAGTTTCAAGTTATTTTATTTATAATATTCTTGAATGAGTTGGGTAAGTTTTGAGTTACAATACCATACATGTCTTAATAGAGTTTTCAATCTTAATATATAACTCAAGATCACCTTTCACAGCCTTCCCAATCAGCAATCACTTGTGAGCTGCTATAAGTTCTTGGTTACAAAAACAACCTATTTACTCTTTTTTCTTTTAAAAATCTAATGAAAATTAATGAGATGGTAGATGGAGATAAATGAGAAAAGACGACTACCCCACCTATAATAATAGTTGCAAGTTGGTGTTTTGGCGTGTATAAGCAAAACAAAATTAAAAGTTATGTATACGTTGAGTCCAACAAAACTTAACTCATGATTATTTGTTACTTTAAATTCATAAATCGTATTATAATCATCTTTCAATCATTCGGTAACTATATTAAAAAATCATATAGTTGTAGGTTTTATATTAATTCAAGATATGTTGTAACTGCAATGGGACAACATTAAAATAGATGTGTTAAGCTAAAAAGAATATCGAGCCATAAGCAGTCGTATAATTTATTATTTTTAGTATAAAAGATGCATAATCAAAGAATAAATAACTTAGAAGTCGCAAACAGTCACATATCTTTTGCTTATGACCAACTTGGTTCAGTCCATATCTTATCACAATGACCATAATCTCTAGTTTTTGATAAATCGTCAGCAAAATTTTCTTGGATATTTTTTCATTAAACGTGTGATACTTGCATATTTCGAGGGAATAAAACACTATCTTCATGTCCTTATTATCTAATAATCTTGGAAAATAGATCTTATTCTTCATTTCAGGTGATGTGGCTTCAAGGCAGATACATGACACATCAAAGATGTAAATCACGTGTTTTCCTAAATCATATATCATCTCCCATTCTTTCGTAGAATCGTCTAGTTTGAACACCTCAACTGATTCTCCAGCCACACCCACAATAACAAGTAAAAGATGTTCATCACAAGTTGATAGAAAGTACTCTGCCGGAGATATGCGACAAGTTCTTGGGGCTTTGTCTACAACCATCACCTTAGAGAAATTTCCTTTACTCATATCTCTGAAAGCTTCAATTCTTTTGTTGTTGTTACACAAGGCATACATGTCTTGGCCATTGAATGTTGGAAAATGAAAAGAATATGGATCGTCACTGCCAACATCCAATGGATATGTAAGCCATGATCGTTCCCGAGATACAAAGTGGATGCGGATAGCTACGCCATAATAGTACGGTCTCGTAAATCCAGCAACTATACAATCAGGAGAAGTAGGTGGTACCGAGAAACAAATGCTTGTTAAACAACAAGACTTTGGAAGCTTACGAATATCACTTGTGAATGGGTTAAAGAACACCATACCTGGAACAATATACTTTGTAAGCATCATTGAGTTCTTGAGGTGCTTTTATAAAGTACCTATCACCGCATATCGGATCTATAAATGTGATAGTGCCTCGAGAATGTTCAAAAATCATCAACCATGGTGAGATTAATTTATACATCTTTAATCTCCTTAATGTTGTTTTGTTGCTCCATTGAATCGGAGGTGCTGCTAAAGAGCAACTTTTGCATGTAGCACGGAACCTCATGTATTCAACACCAACACAGAGCTCCATTATCATCTTCAAAATATGAGAAGGAATACTGAGCAAGTGTGAGTTGCTTTTTGTGCTATCATATTTGTTGTAAAACCGATTCAAAGAAAGAATGAAATTGACTATAATTCCACTATTAAAAATATTCAAATGTTATTAAATATTAAGAACAATTGAGAACTAAGAAAACTATCTGAAAACGAATGAAAAAGATTATATTCTAAAATAGCAACTGATCCTTATATACACGAATCAGGCCTAACAAACATAACAACCTATTTACAATTTACCCCCTTTATGTTTAGGAAACATATCTTCCGAAGGTAAACTTAACTTCCAAAGTTATGAAATTACTTCCGAAGCAAACACTCTTCTTCCGAAGAATAAACCTGCTTCTTCCGAAGCCAACAATATTTTCTTCCAAAGTATTCTTATGTTTCTATGATCAACTCTAACTTCTCACAATCTCCACCTTTAGAGTATGCATCATAGATTACCAATAATAACATCAACCAATACCAAGCTTTGTAACACAAAACTCAAATTTAGAACCTGGCACCACCTTTGTAAGAATATCTGCAAGATTCTCATCTGTTCCAACTTGCTTTACCGGAACATCTTTATTGTTAATCACTTCTCGAATAAAATGCAATCTAACATGAATATGCTTTGTCCTTTCATGAAAGTTACTGTTCTTAGCAAGTTGTACAACACCTTGATTGTCACAAAACACCACTGTATCAGACAATCTCATACCTAACTCAGCAACCAGTCGTTGTAACCACAATGACTCTTTTATAGCTTCAGTCAGTGCCATATACTCTGCTTCGGTAGTAGACAATGCAACCACATGTTGCAATTGTGCCTTCCAGCTCACCACATTACCCATCACTCTGAACACATACCCTGTGATAGATCTTCCTTTGTCAAGATCCTTTGCAAAGTCAGAATCAACATACCCGTCAACTCTATCTTGACCTTCACCTTCCTTCAGACCAAAGATCAATCCCCAATCTTTAGTATGCTTAAGATATCTAAGAATCCATTTAACAGCATCCCAATGAACTCTCCCAGGTGATGAAATAAACCTGCTAACCAAGCTCACAGCATAAGCCAAATCAGGCCTGGTACACACCATCAGATACATAAGACTTCCCACTACATTTGCATATGAAACCTTCTCCATATATGACAACTCATCTTCAGTACAAGAACTGTCTTCCATGCACAACTTGAAATGAGCCCCAATAGGAGTTTTAACACCCTTACACTCATGCATACTATAAAGCTTCAAACTTTATTTGCATAACTCTGTGAGAACTTCAGCTGCCTAGAACTCCTATCTCTGGTAATCTCCATTCCCAAAATCTTCCGAGCATTACCAAGTTCCTTCATTTCAAACTCCATCATGAGTAACTTCTTTGTAGCTTCAATCTCATCTTGTACCTTACATGCAACCAGCATATCATCTACATACAGCAGTAAATACAAATAATCCCCACTAGAAAATCTCCTATGATAAACACAACTATCATAGTCACTCCTTGTAAAACCATAAGTCATTACAAACTCATCAAACCGCTTGTACCACTGTCTTGGTGACTGCTTCAGACCATACAACGACCTCTTCAACAAACAAACTTTATCCTCCTTGCCTTTAACTTCAAAACCCATAGGTTGCTTCATATAGATCTTTTCATCCAAGAACCCATGTAAAAACGTTGTCTTAACATCTATTTGTTTCAACTCTAGATCAAGAGCAGCTGTAATAGACAAAATTATACGAATAGAAGTATGCTTCACTACTGGTGAAAAGATCTCATTATAGTCAATACCTTCCCTCTGAGTAAATCCTTTAGCTACCAACCGAGCTTTGAATCTAGGACCCTCTACACCAGAAACACCATCCTTGACTTTATACAGCCACTTACAAGCTACCAGCTTTTGCTCTACTGGCTTATCAACCAATTCCCATGTTTCATTTTTCTCCAGGGAATTCATCTCCTCAACCATAGCACCATGCCACTTGTCACTTTCATTTGATGACATAGCCTCATCAAAACTCAAAGGTTCATAGATACTCTCCTCCTCAGCAGTTGTGAAGGCAACAACTGACACATCATGACCCTGCCTGTATCTGATAGGAGCTACAACCTTTCTTCTAGGTCTATCTTTGGCAATACTATGAGTAGTATGGGGCTCAGGATTCACTTCACATTCAATCCCACTGCTTGACCCAGCAGTCTTGTCTGAATCATCCTCATACTCCACCTCAATCTCAACTTTCTCTGGAGACTGAGACCGGATGTTAACACCTACCACATCCTTATACAACATGCCTTCTTGGAACTCTACATCCCGGCTTACTATTACTCGAGGTCCTTCTCCTTCCAACCTCCATATTCGATACCCCTTGACACCCTCAGGGTACCCCAAAAGAACACCCTTTTAAGCCCTTGCATCAAGTTTATCCTGACTAACATGAAAGTAGACCACTGACCCAATCACCCTCAAATGGCTACAGTCAGGTTTAACACCTGTCCACATCTCCATAGGAGTCTTCATACCCAAAGCTCTAGATGGAGATCTGTTAATCAGATAAGCTGCAGATGTAACCAATTCACCCCAAAAACCTTTTGGAAACCCAGCATTAATCCTCATGCATCTTAGCCTTTCCAACAAGGTTCTGTTCATCCTCTCAGCCAACCCATTTTGTTGGGGAGTACCGGGTACAGTAAGATGTCTGGCTATCCCATGAGTTCTACAAAACTCATTGAACTCACTATTACAGAATTCCAGCCCATTATCAGTCCTCAACTTCTTGACCTTCCTCTCACTTTGAGTTTCTACTAGAGTTTTCCACTCTACAAACTTCTTAAAAGCTTCATTCTTATGCTTAAGAACATACACCCAAACTCTTCGTGAGTAATCATCTATGATAGACAAGAAATAACTAGCTCCACCTATAGTACTAGTTCTGGCAGGCCCCCACAAGTTAGAATGAACATAGTCTAACACATTAGTAGAGATGTGTTTACCAGTCTTGAACTGAACCCTCTTACTTTTACCCAAAACACATGTCTCACAGAACCCGACATCATTCACCTTAAACTCACTAATGATGCGTTGTTTCCGTAATTCAATGAGACCCTGTTCACTAAGATGACCAAATCTCTTATGCCACACCAAAGAGCTATCATTCTTAGTAAGTGCCACACATGCACTTCCATACACTGCAGATCCCTCTAATCTGTATGTATTGTTACTTCTCCTAGTACCAGTTAACAATACTAAGGAACCCTTAATAATTCTAGCCTTACTATTTTTTAACCCAACATAATAGCATGACTTCTTAAACATCCCTAGTGATAACAAACTCCTTTTCAAACTAGGAATATATCTGATATCACTAATATCAACCTCAGTGCCATTATGTAACTTAGAATTGATAGTACCTGACCCTCGAATTTTACAAGGCCTATCATCCGCAAGCTTTACTTCACCAAGATCTTTCATCTTCAACTCTTTAAAGAACTCTTTGACAGGAATCATATGAAAGGAACACCCTGATTCAAGTATCCATTCACTCATGTCTTCATCACAAGACACATTCAGAACATCAGAGCTGTCATAGCCATCCAATGATCCTTCTGATACATGGCTATTTTGCCTATTTCCTGAACTTGACTCAGGTCCCTTCTTCCTCCTCTCTGGGCAGTCTTTCTTGAGATGTTTTTCCAAATTGCACACATAGCACATTCGTTTGGTTCTTGATCTTGATCTAACTTGGCTCTTGCCTTTAGACGACCTTTGTTCTAATCTCCCGCGCACAACCAGTCCATCACTTGAATCTTCTTGTACATCACTCCTTTTCTTCAATTCTTTAGAATTCATGGCAGCAAGAACCTCATCCATTGATAACGTCTCTCGACCATACATCAATGTGTCAACAAAGTGTTCATATGACTTTGGCAAAGAAGTCAAGAAGATGATAGCTTGGTCTTCATCTCCCAATTTCGTGTCAATATTTTCAAGATCCAAGATAAGTTTGTTAAACTCATCTGTGTGATCCTCCAAAGTCTTGTTTGCCGCCATATGAAAAGTATACAAACGTTTCTTTAGGTACAGTCGATTTGCCAACGACTTCGTCATGTACAAGCTTTCAAGTTTCGTCCAGATTCCGGCAGCCGAGTCTTCCTTCGACACTTCTCGAAGCACCCGATCTCCCAAGGACAAAATTATTGCACTGTGTGCCTTCTCCATGATCTCACGCTTCTCTTTCTCTGTCAAATCCGCCGACAACTTTGCCTGCCCTTCAAGCGCTCCCACCAATCCCTGGTGTACTAGCAGCGCTCGCATCTTGACACACCATAACCCGAAATCATTCTTCCCATCGAACTTTTCAAGATCGAACTTCGTGGACACCATCTTTGATTCTTTAATTTCCTTTCTGATCACAGCCGTGATCTTCTTCTTTCTTCAATTGAGCCGAACTTGGCTTTGATACCAGTTGTTGTAAAACCGATTCAAAGAAAGAATGAAATTGACTATAATTCCACTATTATAAATGATTCAAATGTTATTGAATATTGAGAACAATTGAGAACTAAGAAAACTATCTGAAAACGAATGAAAAAGATCATATTCTAAAACAGCAACTGATCCTTATATACACGAATCAGGCCTAACAAACATAACAACCTATTTACAATTTACCCCTTTATGTTTAGGAAACATATCTTCCGAAGGTAAACTTAACTTCCGAAGTTATGAAAATACTTCCGAAGCAAACACTCTTCTTCCAAAGAATAAACCTGCTTCTTCCGAAGCCAAAAACTGATTTTTCCGAAGCCAACAATATTTTCTTCCGAAGTATTCTTATGGTTCTATGATCAACTCTAACTTCTCACAATATTCCACATTAACTTGCCTTACGGTTATCTTGTTGTCTGTGTACTCTTCTACTTGCTTCGATTTTGAATGATCAACTTCTAACCTACATAAAGTACATAGATAATAATAAAAAAGTATCTTCCTGCTAAAATTTAATTAATTATACGTTAAAATTATCCTAAAAAGATACAAGCAATACCCACAATCAAGCATTGCCCACACCGCCACTTGACTTTCTTGTGCAGTTAAAGGTTGCCTTGAAGACAAAGTCATGGTTCTATCTTTGACTTGGTATGAGATAATTCTATCCATCCTATCAAGAATATATACATATCCCCTATCTCCGGGGCAACTACAGACTTGTAGAATACAAAGTATGAGTCATCGGTACTAAGTTTCAAGAAAAATATAGCATCTTTGAGGTCTTCCATTTCCTTCCACATCATACTAGTCATATCTAGCTTAAACAAATACACATCACGGATCCTCATGTCATCTTTCATGTATATTGCAATATAGAACAATTCTGTATAAGATCCTTTCAAAAAGCAATAAATGTCATCAAAACCAAAAGTGGGATGATAAGGGAGTTTGACAAATGGCAGTAGACTTATCACAACTTCTTCACCTTTAACCACAATGTTAATCTCTATGACAAACTCATAAATCCAAATCCATGCTCATAGCATATATCTTACCGTTGCAACAAGTCGGACTTTCTAGGAGACAATCTACGCCACCTATGCTTGTGTATATATATGTAATCATCAAAATACCCTTGTTAAATCAAGAAACACACAAATTTTCATATTCAAATTTGTGTATATAATTATATACATATATATGAATGTATGTATGCGCATGTGTATGTATATATAAATAATAAAAATAATAAATAATTAATCAATTGTATGAGAACACATATTCAAATAAGATACAATGAAAAATCCTTGCAAACAAAAATCAACAGTTCCAATATATAATGTCAATTGAAAAAAATATTCGGGAAAAAACTTACTAAAAACTGTGTTCAACAAAAGCAAATTACCGAAGTCTAAATCTTCTGTCGCTTAACGGTGTCGGATAGGCACCTGATGTGCAGGTTAAATTCGTGTGTTTATAAGAAGGATTCATAGATAGTCAATATCTATCAGCACGCTATATATTTAAAGATTTTTATTAATAATATATTCATCCTCTTTCCAATTAGATTCTAAACTCTTTTATTAATACACGCCAAATCGTTCATTAAAGCATATTAATTTATCATTTTTAATTTCTTATGATTATTATTATTATAAGTTTCTTTTTATATTCTATTTATTTATTCGTTTTTAAATTGAGGATTTCTTACACCATCTTAAAATTCCTTCCTTTAATTTTTTGTTAGTAGTTCATGTTATTATTCAATCAACATTAAAATATTAACTTTAAAAACGTTAATTTGTACTCTAAAGTTTATGTTGTTGTCACCCAATGACATTAGTTTCCATGGTAATCATGTGAACACCACCAAGGGAAAACACAAATTTAACGGTGTTTATTATTCGAGTTGGGTTCGAAAAATTTAAAACTCGATACGAGGAGAAAATTACCGATTAGAAAATCGATTCAAATTTTTAATTTTGCATTCGTGTAGTTATCAAATTCGAATCAAATTGTGAATTAAAGATTTTTGATTTGAAATTCAAATTATAAATACACACTCTTACAATTATTTATTTTACATATTAATTTAGAATATGTGTTTGAGAAATTAAGAATTAAAAGTTCAAATAATATATAATCTAATTTTTTTTATCTTAATTGATATCTTTTAATTTATATGAAATTTGAGGTATTTTGTATGTTATGCTTGTTTTATTATAAATTTAATAATTCAAAATTAGATCTTTTGAATTAATTTTAAAAATATTATTCGGTTAATTATTTTTTACCAAAGACGAATCGAATAAAATTTAAATTCAAATTTTTTTTCCGAATACAAATTGAATTTGAATCATGTTTGAGAATTTTGAATTCTATTCTATTCGAATACGACTTATCTTTTTTTAATTCGTATCTTGTTTAAAAATCTCAATATTCGACTTATTCGGTTCGATTAACTCGAATTTGATTCGATAAACACATCTACACAAATTCACCCCACCATTAGTTAGGATTTTGAATCGAAATCAAATTAGTGGATTACTCCCAAAACCGCCTCCAAGTTTACATAATGTGACCCATAGCATCTTGATTATGGCACCAATGGTGTTTAACCAAGGCAACACAAATAAAGGTGCTTGTGAAGGCGGATTGAGGGTAAAGCTCATGGTGGAGTGGCTATGAATGGCTTACATATGTGTAAATCTAGAAATCATCAACCTGTTATTTACATATGTGTAAATCTAGAAATCTGGTTATACACATGTGTAGGGGTGCACTTCGCGGGTCGACCTGGTTAAGACCCGCGAACTGACCCGTGAAAACTGAGACCGACTACTGTATGGGTTAAAGGTTCTGGTCCATGGTTCGACTTTACTTTTGTAAACGGTTATGGGTCGGTTTCGGTCCAAACCCGCAGGTATTAGCTCGATTTCGGTCCGGCCCAATTACAATTAGGCGAAAAAAAATATTTGGTTTTTGCTTTTTAGATGTTAAATGGGTTGCCTTTGAACACCAAATATGTATAAAAAATGTTCTACTAGCTTAAAATTGAATTTTTCAGATCAATAAACTTTTAGTCGGTTATAGATGAATACTATTGAATGCTACACCTAAATTAGCTTATGTATGGTTTGTATTTTAATACAATACAATACCAATTTATTTATGTTACAATAACGAGTCTAAGAAACAAATCTATTGATTGATTTCGTTTATATTTTTAAGTTTTATTTTTCTCCCGGCAAAAAGAACGAGCCTAAAAATCATTTGTGGTCCGGACCATCATATTATATTGAACCGACCCGTTTAACTTGGTTCGGTCCGGCCCGAATCGTATGTAAATGGTCTGGTTCTTGGTTATTTATATAAAGCACTTAACGATTTCGGGTCAAGGGCGGGTCGGTTTTGGTTCGGTTCGGTCCCGACCCATTGCTCACCCCTACACATGTGTAATACCGAATCTACACATGTGTAAATCCGGCATGACACATATGTAAAACGAATTCCGTAAAAAAATAAAACTTTTGTTATTTTTTATAATTTTTTTATGAAATAGGAAAACAAGGAAAACAAGGAAAACATTGTTTTGTTTTTATTTCTTTTTTTATGTTATTTTTGTTTTGTAATTTTTTATTATGTTTTTGTTAATTATCATTTTGCCATTAAAAACTAGTGGTTCATAGAGTTCTCACAAAAAATAGTTTTCATTTGATCCCTCTCCTCTCTCTCTCTCTCTCTCTCTATATATATATATATATATATATATATATATATATATATATATATATATATATATAAAGAGAGAGAGAGGTTGGTTAAAATAAAAAAAATAATTTGCCTAAAAAGCCTAAGAAAAGATTTTAATTCTTTATTTCATCAATATTTAGTCATAAAAGTGGTTCCAATGATAGTATTAAAAAAACCATTTTTGTTGACTTTTTTTCAAATTCCCCCATATTATTTAAACATACGTAAATTTTTTTATACAATATTATTTTTTTAAATAAATCATACCATAAAATTGAGCTTCTTATCCTGTTTAATTTGAGTATTGTATTGTGATACTTTTTTTTAATAAAAGAATCAATGTTACAAAAATATTGTTTTATGATAAAAACAACACCTTATGTGTTGTTTAATGGTAAGATAACATGTTATGTGTTGTTTTAGGGTAAAACATCACGTTATGTGTTGTTTTAAAACAACACGTTATGTATAGTTTCAACGTAAAACAACACATTCTATGATGTTTTTATGTGTTGTTAGCATGTAAAATAATACGTTCTGAGATGTTTTCAAGTAAAACAACTCATGTTGTGTTATTTTCATGTAAAACAGGACATTATGAGTTTTTCATGCTAAAGAATACATTTCGTGCTACTTTCACATAAAACAACACATTATCTGTAGCTTTTACATAAAACAATATGTGATGTGATTATTTAACATAAAACAAGATGTTTTTAATTGAATTAGGGTAAACTAGCACACTTCGGATAAAACAACACATAAATAGAACACGATATTAACCAACATAAATAGAACAAGATGTTTTTAGATGATTTAGAAAACCAACACATATATCGGGTAAAACAACTGATCGATGTCATGTGGTCGGTCATAAATATTAATTAAAGAGTGACTAATCATGTTTAATAGTAAAGGGTAAGAAGAGAGTCGAATCCACATGCAATCATAGAAAAGTACTACAAACGATTAAATGAAAAACATTAAACATTGAAAAGTAAATTGCTCTATGAATAAATTTGAGAAATAATCAAATTAACGATATAAAAGTTTAGGTTTTAACAATCTTGGGGAAAAAGTAATCCACTTCTGGATTCTAGTTAGGCAAAGTTATGTTTCTTTTGATATTTACGTCTTTATTTCTTGTTCTTCTATGATTTGCTTCTTTTGCTTCAAAATAGACTTACTTAAGCTATGAAACCAATAAGACCAAGCACAAGCATAATGAACTCATTCCACAACAATCACCATGTAAATTTATGTTTTAGATCAATTAAACATTAGATTATTGCTACACAATCAACACTTAAAGCCCCATATTAAATTCGATTATCAACATCAATTTTGTACACAAACAAATTCTAGGGTTTATGTAATTTGGTGTTTTTATAATTAATGTTTCTAAATATTATTTAAGGATTCAGATCAAATATAGGCTTATAGCCCACCAGTTACCACACTTGTCATGTGTCATACATTGTAGAAGGTTTGACCCCAGGCACCTTAAAGGTTTTTTAAAAGTGTATTTTTAATAAACTAAATAATGGAAAATTGTTATTAAATTAATATATTAATATAAAAATTATTTTATTAATTAAATTTATTTTAAAAATTATTAATTAATTTCTGAAAGGTCTAAACATCATAATTTTCTATTTTCTTTACTTTTAAAGGTTTTAATGTTATAATACCTTTATAAAAAAATTTATAAGTTTTTTTAATTTGTAAAATGATTCTAAACCAAACCTAAATTATTTCAAAATATTTTGCACGTTATTTGGATAATTAATTATTCAATTAATTATTTTTGACCAAATTTTAAATAATTAATTATTTCATATTCACACTGCTCATCCTTTATTTAATCAATTATTATAAATAAATATTTAAGTAATATTAATCATTCAATTTCACTAATGATTTTTTTATCATTTTTAACCTTAATTATTTAATCAATTTATTCTATTTCTATGTAATCAAGATATAATTAGTTAACATTATATTTATTTAAAAACAAATCCTAACTGAAAACCCTAATCCATACGTAGTCCTTAAATCATATTTATTTTTACATCAAGACACCATTGCTTAGGTTAATCGCGAGAAAACTGTTGGTGTCTAAATCTAACACATTAGAATTCAAATGACATCTATGAAGTGAGTTTTCATAGCTCATTTTCATATGTTTATATATTTTGGGGAAACTATGTGATTAAATATTCTATCATTGATGATCGTTATTATTATATCATTCTAAATTCAATTCAAAACATGTTATGTTATTACTTGCAATCATATTTTCATAGTTAGATAAATTAGAAAATAACATAATCATTAATTCATGCAACCATGACAACAATGTTATATCTAAAGATTTCACAAACCCATCCTCTGTGAATATTCAAGTGGTGATTTGAACCTAATTCACATAATCTATCATAAGGATTCATCTGCGAATCAAGTTAATTCAGTCTTTAGGTTTGATGGTGTTTGGTTTATCTTGTATGATACACTATTGAATTATAATTCTTGACATTGCCATGTGAATTGAATCGTTTTAACCATTTTAATCAATTTATATATGTATGCAAACTGGCATTTACTAGCCGACTAATTTTTTAGCAAACTTGTTACTTTTTTCACATGATTTCAAGAAATATATTTTAGAAAATTATTTCATGCTCATTTAGGAGTTGGACCTATAATAATAACAAACATTTGTTATGTTTATTTGATTTGTTTGATTGTTATGAATTATTTGATTAGTATAATTTCATGAAAATGACATTTAATATTATTTCAATTTATATATTACGATGAGCTATGGACAATCGATTCACATTCGTCCACCCCGATGATTCCGCCATCGGTTGAGGTGTGACAGATTGATCTGGTGGCGTTTGTAGAGGTAGATAAGGGTTGCGCTTGATGGGTTTTTTTGGACCAGAGTGTGGTTATTAGTGGATGCTATCAGGAGATACAGGCGGTGGTGTGTGACAATAGGTAGGGTAAAGCAGAAGGTGGCATTCGATGGAATAGATGGGTGAGTCGACAGTGGTGAAGAAGTGATGAAACAAGAGTGCTCATGTCGGGTTCAATGGTGGTTGGAAGTGGCTCAGGTGGTGTGGTGATGGGCAAGAGGTGTTTGTTGGTAGGAAGGGGTGCATGCGGTATGTTAGCTTAGGAGAAGAAAGAGTATAGAGGGATAAATAAGGGGTGAGGTGTAGACGTGTGGTGGGTTGGTTCTATTGATATTGTACAAAGTAGATTTTTGGTGCAAGATATACTAAAATAATTACGAAAGAATAAGCATAAGGCTGAAAATATAGCACAAGTGGGTAGAATTAATCTCACATAGATGAAATTACGATGGAAAGATGAAATTATCATGCAAGAAGTATTCTTGTGTGATAATTCCATGCATATATAATTCTTGTGTAATCCTTTTTGCATAACAATTTCACTCACACTTTGTATATTTTGTACCAAAAAAAGAACTTTTTATATAAAAACTTTTTCTATACACACACCATAGTGCATGATAACCATAAAACATGCTAAGATAATAAATAATACAACAACAACAAACCAAATAATAAAGAACAACAACGATGACTGCCCAATTGATATAGTTAATTACACGATTGGCCCTGGTGCTATGCTCATGTTATAATATTGGTCCCAACTTTTGAGAAATTACAGGTGTGGTTCTAACTGTTCACCCAGTCATAACAGTACTGGTCCCTAAGTTGGACGGCCGTCTCTTTTGGTCGTCAAGTCCCGTCACGTGCGTTCCACGTGAGGTTAAAATGGTCACTTAGTCTCGTAAATGTGTGCGTACTTCATTTCACCGCACATCCCTATTTTTCAGTTTATGAACTTCCCTCCCAAAATCGTCTTCTTTTACAATTCTGCCATTGTTGAAGTCGCAAGCTTTTGAAATCCAAGGAGATCTCTTCACTACACCATAAAGGAGCATAAGAATGCCTAAATCATGGGTAATTAGGGGAAAAAAGGAGTTCTCGATCCTGATATTGTATACGGTAAGAATCTGAAACATAAATCGTGGGTAATTAGGCTTTTTCTGATTTCCTTTGTTTTATATGTATAGAGGGCTACCCAAATTACTTCTTCATCAAACTTCACTATGGAGGTGTGTTCAAGAACTTCCTAGGGAGAAGGTATGCTTATAGGGCTACTTCGTATATAGATTTCTTGGACATTGGCAAGCTTTCTTTGATTGAAATCAACTGGATGATTAAAGAGCAATCTAATATTTTTACTATCTTCTAATACTTGGTGAATGTTTGGACTTTGGTTTAGTATCTATAGGTAATGATTCTGATGTTAGGGAAATGGGAAAGTATGTTACAGACACTAAGCTGATTGATGTTTTTATTGATGTAGGACGGTCAAGTGTTGACAAATACAGACAATTAACAAAGTCATCTATTGTTGTTATTGAGTACTTAGATGATGTGAGTGGTTATGATAATGACCTTGGCAAGAGGAAAAATTAGTTCCTAGGAAAAAGTTAATGAGCAACTTGGATTTGCAAAACATATAACTCTAACCACACCTGCCTATAATCCAGAAAGATTCATCACTTTACTTCTACTTTCATGGCCAAAGAAGACTGGATTGTGAATCAAGTTGAATCCGATCCCAACATGTTAAAAAATCCATACAAGATGAGCTAGCTAGGAGGTATGAACTAGGTGTATCAAAAATGAAAGCTTTTAAGGATAAGTTTCAAGCTTCAAAACTAGTCCAGGGAGACTACAGTGAACAATATGCATGGCTTAAGGCTATATAATGGAACTTCAAGCAACAAATCCAGGAACCACAATGAATATCATGGTTGAAAGTGAATGTAACCCAGATGTAGTTTCTAGAGTTTTCAATAGAATTTATATTTGTTTAGGTGCATTGAAGGAGGGCTTTAAAGCATGTGGTAGAGATTTATGAAAGGACCATACCCGGGTCAAGTGTTAACTATAGTTGGTTTGGATCCCAATAATGGAATTTATCCCTTGGCATATGCTATTGTTGAGGATGAGAATAAGAGTTCATGGATGTGGTTCTTAGAGCGTATTCAAGATGATCTTCACCTTCCACAAAATGCAAACTTCACTTTTATTTCTGACAGACAAAAGGTGATAACTCCATGTTCTAGTTACTACCATGAACCAATTTTCTAATTACTAATGGATTTGGATACTTTTAACCATGTCTAACCTTATAATTATAGGGGATAATTCCAGCCATTTTAACTGTCTTTCCAGCTACAGAGCATAGGTTCTGTCTAAGGCATATTCACCAGAATATGAAACAACAGTGGAGAGGTAAAGCATACAAAGATTGCTTGTGGAGATGTGCCACAGCTACTACATGTAATTATGTCATAAATTGTATAGTCTAAGTTAGTAGGAAACTAACATTTAGGCTGTATTTGTGTTACAGTTCCAAAATTTCAAGTTCAGTTGGATCAGTTAAAGAGGTACAACATAAAGTGTTATAAATGGTTGACTAGTATAACCCCCTAACAATAGGCTAGGTCTCACTTTTCAGATAATATATAATGTTTAAGATATCAAATTTTGAGAATATTGTTTGTTTGATTGAACATCTGAACAAACAGTTCTAAAATTATATAGGAAAAGCATGCTCTGATGTTTTATTAAACAATATGTGTGAGGTCCTAAATGCCAAAACAGTAGTGGGTAGAGACAAACCAATCATTTCAACCTTGAAGTACATAAGAAAGTACTTGATGAAGAGGATAGTGAATGTCATAAAGCTTACTGGAAAGTGTGATGGACCACTAACTCCTAGTGCAACAAAAATTCTTGATGTTATAAAAACTAAGGCAGCAAAGTGCACTATAATATGGAGTGGGGGTGATTAGTGGCAGGTTAGTGGACCAGGAAAGGAACATGTAGTGGTGGATGTTGTTGCTAAATTATGTAGTTGTAGGAGGTGGGGGTTGGTGGGGATCCCTTGCAAGCATGTTGTTGCAGTGAATTGGAATATGGTTGTTAATGGATAAGAGGTAATTTCTAATATGCTTGTTTATTGGTGTACTACAACTACTAACTATCATATTTTCACAAGTTGGGCCACCGGAGTCATGGGTTAATGCTTGTTATCAGTTGGAAACATGGAAGAAGGTTGATTCCAACTATATAGGCCCAGTGAGTGATGCTAACTTATGGCCAAAGTCATAATGTCCCACTACATTAACCCCACAATTACATCATAACCCTATTGGAAGGCCAAAGAAGAAACAAAGAAGGGACCAAGTTGAGCTTGAAGATGAGCTTGAGCGAGGTGGAAAGATGACAAGGAGGTGGAAGACTGTCACATGTGCCAAATGCAACAACAAAGGCCATAATTCTAGGAGCTGCAAAGGGCAGGGTGGACCAAGTACTTGAATTTCATGAATGTTTGTTATAGAGGATGGTTTTTATGTAATGTTTGTAATATGACAATATTCACTAGTGTTTGGCTTGTTCTAGACAATTATTATGTTTATGTTGGTTATGTATTTGACATCTGGGTCCTCGTTATGTAATGGACATCTATGTATGGTTTTCTTACTTACTTATGTATAAATTGGTGATTGAATTGAGTCAATACAGGTTGATTTTGTAATAGGGACAAAACAGGTTTGCGATTAGGTCAAAACAAGTAATTGAGTCAACTGTATGCTTTATCTATATTTGCAAATGGTCATAATGTCCTCCAACCTATGTTTGTTTAAATTGTTATTGCCATTACGTGCAATTACTTTCTAATTCACTACACATGGGTCATAAACACAGATTTACATCAAACTTGAACAATGCATAAAGACACAATGACCATAAAGTTAATACTTCCATTACTAACTCAAAACCCATTACATTATAGTTGTTTATTCAACCCTAGAAGCATTCTACCATCAAACCAAAACAATACAAACACCATTTATCAAACAATCGCAACCCAAAACACATCATTCAAAAATAATAAAACCAAGACATTGATCAACCAATCGCAACACAAACCACAAAAGGTATCGCCAACACCAAAGCAAGAATGACTGAATCCTTCTTCCTAACTTGACCTCTTAGTTCAGCAATCTCATTATCAAGCTTGTTCTTGGACCTCAGGAGACCAAGGATAATGTCCAATGCATGAGGGCACAGGGGGGGGGGGTCAACCCACACTAAGAAGTGCCTGCAAGGTCCATCTTATGAAGGTTGGTTCATAAAAAAAAGAAAACTAATCACAATTGAAAAAATATTAATCGACTCGCATTGTGCTAAATGTAAGGTAATACCTGGTCGGGGTTTTGATCGGTCCATGATGTGCGCACGATCGCAAGTCTTCCACAGTCACTTATCGCCATTGATGACAAGGTATGAAGATTGATGGAGTTCGTTGAGAGTAAATAAGAGAAACGGTCGATAGATGTATTTATATATACAAAGTATTACGAAATGACCATTTTACCATCACGTGGAACGCACGTGACGGGACTTGACGGCCAAAAGAGACGTTCGTCCAACTTAGGGACCAATACTCTTACGACTGAGTGAACAATTAGGACCAAACCTAATTTCTCAAAAGTTGAGAGCAATTGTATGCAACTACAATCTGTTACATGGGTGACTAAGATCCCCAACAAAAAAGTGAAACTAAAATTATTAAAGATATTAGCTAAGAGGTCATATGAACATACCTTTTTGGACCTCGTATCCCATAATGATCTACATTTGTAATGGTTGCACTGTAATACAAACATCAATAATCATCATCTACAACACTTCAGATTTTACAATTCGATTATAAAACGTGTAAGGAACAAACTAAAACCAATTCCTCCATGGTTTTTTATTAGATTAAAACACAGGAAAAAATTGCCAAATTTTTCTTTAATTAGTTATTTAATACAAAATAGACCAAATATCTTGAAAATAGTTTAAAATGAACCTTAATGACCACTCCAATACCGACTTCACAAAACGTTAGCCGCAAGTTCCACAACATAGCAAATAAAATATAAATTATCATGTTATTGATAACACAAAGTCACAAACCATAACCCATGCAAAAGCCCATAATTGGCGTCCATTGGGTTATCTTAACTTCCCTTTTTACCCTTTCTTGATGATGATCCACCTACACATGTTGATCTAAATTTCCCACCTGCAAATGCACCAATTATCTGGCATTCATATGCTTTGTGATCTAACCCTCTGCCAAGAACGGCCCAGCTTGCCGGCTGACTTGGCAGTTGCCTTGAAAGCCTATTCTGATGACGAGCTTTCTTGATATTATAACTGTTAGAATACATGCATTTCTTATCAAATAACAAAAACCAATATCTGCACAAGGAGTATACTAAACCAAAAAATTATGAAAATTAAATCTGTGTTGAAGTTTGTAAAAAGATGTACCTTGAGTGTTTAGAATGGCAGGGGTCAACCTAAACACAAAACAAACACAAAACAAAAAAAACAACCTAAACAAGAAGTTCTACTTAAAACCCTAATTTACAACACATCCACAATCAACCACAATTTAGCAATCAAACAACAATGTAGCACCTGTCATGGGCGGAGGGAGTGACTGCGGCGGTGCTCGGCTGGCGGTGGCGGCTGCAGGCGGTGCTCGGCTTGCGCGAAGGGTTGCGCGAAGGTCGGCTGGCGGTGGCAACTGCAGGCGGTGCTCGGCCTGCGGTGGTCGGCTGAAGGTAGTGCTCGACTTTCGGTGGTCGCTTGCGGTTGGGAGGGAGGGTTCGCGATTTGGGCGCTTGGGGGGAGGGACGATTTGGGCGGCGAGTATAAGAGAAGGGGGGGGTCAATTAATATTATAAGTTCTTGAAATTTTAAAAGACGACGAACCAAGATGACACGCAAAAATGTGTGTCATCTTTTCTAAAAATATTAAAATACGACATATAATTTATGATACGTGTAAATGCGCGTCATCTTTTTTCGCGCGTCATCTTTTGCGCGTCATCTATTAACAGTTTTCTAGTAGTGCAATAACAAATGAAAAATAACAATTAGTAACAACCCCGTGCATTTAAGTCAACATATAGAAACACTTGCAAACAAAACTAAGAAACTCTTGACGACAACATAAGACCACGAATAGTAGCAGCAACATTGGAAATCTTCAAAAACAATTGCAAAATTCAAATACATAAAAGCATTCATACATGCGTATACCTTCAATAAAACAACACATTTGTAATTCACCAAAAATTATGGAGTCAAACATACGTATTAACAAACCACTCAAAATGAAATTCAGTATTGACATATAAATTTATAAATAAAAAATACAAGTACGATGAACCCGTGTGATCCAATAACTTTAAAGCATTACATTCTTCATTGCTTATTGTTAGAGCATAAAAAATATCTTAAGGGTAATATAGTATGATTGTATTTTTCTTATTTCAAATTAAGCTAATGTATACAATTTCATATTTACATTTAACATTGCCAATAATTATTTTGGGAATATCTTTATTAGAGTAACCATCAAAATCATCAATTGCATACTCCATAGAATTCTTGGATTCAATAGTGAACATGAATAAAAATTCACTAACATACCATATGACAAATTAACATAAGATCCACTTAACGTTTCTTGCTGTTTTTTTATTTATATCTTTTGGTTTTCAAGGCTCCCTACAATCTACAAATATATTAGATAATGTTCTGGCTCAATTATTTTAGGAACACCAAGTAAAGTAAAATATTTTAAGGCTCTTTTTCAAAATGTATGATTTTAAACCCTCCTTGTTCATTGTTACCATATCTCAATAACTCTAGGCACCATATTATCTTATGTATCTGTAATATTCACATTGAAAATATTGATATATAAACTAAATATTAGTTTGGGTCTGTTATATATATTAGAAAGTCTATGTTTATGTCTAGTATGTAATTATGTAAATATACAAGAGTAAAGTATGTGTTAATAGGAAATCTAGTGGTTGGTTCTAGGGCTATATATACCCTCATATGTATGTGTCGATGTTGAATGAACAATTTGTATGTATGAAAACAAGTTTATCAATAGAATTTTGTAAGTTCTATCAATCATTTTATCTTGTTTATCCAAATCATATCTCTGGTTTATCAACAGAAAACAACTAAAGAAATGCAATATGAAAAAGAATTAAAGAATCATACGAATACAAAAAAACACCTCCATACATCTGTTTAACTCGTAAGTCTTAACAACATAAACAATCAAAACCAAAGAATGTTTTTATTCAAGAATCTTTAAAGATGGAATTGCAACACAAAGCATTAAGGATGAAGACTGAAATATTCATATATAAACAAATGGTAGTGCTAGTTTACCACGCATAAAATTATGAAAGGAAATTGACAGCTGATTAACCATAGTATTCATGGCACTCTAATCCGCAAACATTATATCCTATATATATCCGGATACAAAAAGTGAAACTTGAAATATAAATTAAAATTACACTATAACAGTAGATCATAACAAAACAGATGAATGACAGTGATTGTTCGATCATAACAAAACAGTAATTAAAAATAGATGAGTGACAGAGATTGTTTGATCAGATGATCATTTCTTCAAATAGAAGAACGAAACAAGAACAACAGTTTCAGTTAAAGGATCTAAGGTCGAAAGTGTTGACCTTTCATTGTTCAAAAAGAAGGAAAGAAAGCAATGATTCAATTTTTGAAGTGTTCCTCCCATCATCCATGTTCTATACTCCCAGTCTAATCATAAATATTCAAAGTGTTCTATTGGCGATTCAATTTCATTGTTCTAGCGGTAGCTCCTTAAAAATCATCAAATCCCTTTCAAGTTCAAGTCAAGTCCAAACTACATATATAAAAGAAATTAAAATTAGAGGCCATTGAATTTGTGATGTATATCATCCCTGACTATCGCTTGAAAATGGGGGCCGTTTCTTATAAAGTTAGGAGCTCATTTGAGGCCCAAAGTGTTAAGCTTGAGCCTAATAAACTTTTATATACATACATAAATTTCCTAAATTTGGAGGCTCTAGTTTTTTTTGCCCCCAAGCTCTAGCTTGGGCTAAGTACACTTTAGTATTATACGAACATGGTTCTCCGCCTCTGCTCCATACTTCAAAAAGATGACACGTGTCCAACTCGGGTGCCGCCTCCATCCTTCTATTTATTGAATCACCTAAAAAATGACGTGTTAGAAAGGCGCCTCCACAGTTGAACAAGGGTGTTCTCAAGAAAACTAAAGGCGTTACCGCCTAAGCAGTGCTCGTGTTTGTTTATTAGTGGCCCACTACATGGGCGGATGGACTGGAGGTGTTTACACACATGTACTAATTAGTAATACGGATATTTTGAAGAATGCATCGGTCAAAGAGACATTGTAAGGGAAAAATATGTTCAAATGGACAATTTAGAATATTTTTGTTTATCTTTAATATCTTAAGCTATCAAGATGTTGGAAGGTGACATCGATATCTGATGGTTAGCATATCATCCACCACCCCTCCGTCACGAGTCTTCAAGATTGAGTTTCCAACATAGCAATAGTTTGTGGTCGAGTACCTAAGGATCTATGTTTAGTTGAAGTCTCAACCTTTTGTTACTGCAAGTAATTTTTTATTATTAGATATAGTACTGTTTTTAATAAACATTTATACTTGGTAACATATTGGTTTTTATCCAGGAAAACACACCTGATTGTTCTATTAGTTATATCTTTCTCTTTAATCTCCTTATTATCTACTCAGCTGTTGTTTGACAATCTTGTGTTGAGCTATTCAGAACCATGACCCGATAAATTAAAGGTATCTTCTAAATTATTCAGTATGTTTCTAAGACTTACCCATTAAAAGACTGCATAAACCATTAAGATGTGTATTTGAAGTGAAGCAAACACATTCTGCTTCTTATTAATTCAAAGATAGTCTTTCAAATGAATTATTAAAAGGCTACCAAACAATCTAACAACAAAGGTATATGTTTTTGTTTTTTAACTTTCCAAAATCTTTTCTAATAAGCAAAATAAATTTTACCACATGTTGTCTTTTGACACCTACTTTGTAACATGTCACTAACATAGAAACTCACCCATTTAAATATAAAACATATTTTTTAAAGATATAAATATAGAAAAAGTTTTTTTCAAAAGGTTTTATGATATATGAAGTTGTTTAATACAAAATACTTTAAAAAATGACATTGTTTAAAATACAGTTTTCTATAGAAAACAATTTTTATAGACCAAAAATTTTAAAAATGTTTTCATTAAAATACGTACTTTCAGTCACATCTTATCTTAAAAAGACATTTTGTAACTTCTAAATATTAATTACTAACTATCAATTCAATATATTTATTCATACATGGGATCTTAAACTAGTGGTCTCTCTATTTTAATAAAGTGGTAACTACAATGGACATATGGTAACACCACATTTATTATCATCAAATTTTTGTTGTTTTCCTATCCTATTTATAATCACTTAATTTCTAATAATATTATATAATTTTCTAGATTAAAATAGTTTTTTAATAATTTAAGAAAGAGATCTTCTTATTAATGTTATTTCTAAACAAATATTTTTTTATAAATAGGAAAATTTTCTAAAACATCAAACTTTTTTAAAAGTACAAAATATTTTAAAATTGGTGTAATTAAAAAATATATTTTTATAAATAAAAATAATTAAAATTGAGAGTTAGAGTAAGAACTTCCTTGTTGCTAAGAACCTAGAAAATGACATCACGAAGCTAAAAAGGACAAGGACATTGAGATAGTTGATCATGGAACATTGTTTTGGTTTCGATGGTATATTTGGATATAGCGTGACATTGTCAAGAAAATCTTTTTACCTAAAGCAACCTAAGACAACAAATTAAAGGCTCAAAAGTAAATTGAAGCTATAAGCTATTAGTATTTAGTAATCAAAATTCGAAGGCTCAAACCTTGAGTGCAGCATTCAAAGATTCAACTTCAAATCTTCAATAATCAAAACTCAAAGATTCAACAATCAATAATTAAAAAGAATAATCTAACCTTGAGTGCTTTACTGTAGTAATGAAGCAGAGGAAGAATCAACTTCAAACCTTCAATAACCTGCTCGCTTCAGTCGCTTGCTGCCAATCTAAATCAGTCGATGATAGGAATGAGCAATTAATCAGTAGCTTGCTACCAATCTAAATCGATTAGTAATCAAGAACGGATTAGTAATCAAGAACGAAAATTCAATATTCAACTTCAAGACTCAAGAACACTAGAACACTAGAACACTGCTTTGTTTAGTTGTTTGTGGGTTAAAGAATTAAAGCCTTTATGCTTACCGGTGAGTCAGTGATATTTGTGCTTGTGCACCGTGTACCACTGCAGGTCTGCAGCCGCCAGCCGTGCAGGTCCGCGTGTGGAGATTGAAGAAGTGGAACAACCGATCGAACAGCTGCATGAGTGAGCCGATGAGGCTGTGAGTCGAATCGTTTACTCGTCTTGGAAGTTGGAAACTTGGAAAGGCCAATTCTTTTGCCTTTTGGAGCTGTTCGGTGTTTCCCGAATTCCTGCTTTCACTCTTGAAGACTTGAAGTATTGAGCGGCCTTATCCTAAGGCAGCTAATGGGTTGTTCAACACTTCAACTCATGGCCCAATATAATTTTTTTTTAAATGAGGGCCCTTAGTTTTTGGGGGGCCACAAGCCCAATGCACCATATAATTTGATAATGGGCCGGCCCTGCGTGACAAACCGTGGTATGCATAAATTTAGAATTTCGAAACAACATATAAACATAGTTAACAAACATGTCACAATAGTATATTTGAAGATAGCAAACACCGACTAAAATCTATATGGAAATGTAGATATAAAAATAACAACGTCGTGATGGTATATATAATTTAAGTAAAAATAACGTCAAAAGAGAATTTTAATATGAAAAAAAGTAAAAATAAATATTAAGATAGTTTTATAAACATTATAATATGAAATGTATTTTGAATTTAAACAGAAACGTGTCTTAATTATACAAGCACTAAGAGTATAATTAAAATAAAACAAATAGTAAATAAGAAAATAGACCGTTAAAAACCATTCAGACAAATAGGATAAAATAAAAGTTATAGAAAATACATAAAAGAACATATATAAAGTTAAAACAATAAATAAACTGAAAATAAAAACCAATAAAAAATTAACAAAAAAAGTACAAGCAAAAAGTAAATAAATAACATGGAAGTAAAGATAATTTCCGAGTATAATAGTGTAGAAAGAAGAGGTTAAAGACGGTTGGTGTTTTGATCTAATCCTTTAGACTTCAATTTTTCTAGATTTTAAGTTTAAATATGATTTTAGAGAGTTTACGTATGGTGTTGGGTTTTCTTTCTAATAATGTTTTTTGATAGGTTGGACATGAGCGTCAAAATTAATATGAACGATTAAAATCGCTTTTGAAAAGACTCCCATTAATATTATGGATAGTTAAAAACACGTAAAAAAGAGGGTAAAAAGCAGTGTTTTCGCGAGCGGATTGGACCGGCCGGTCCGACCGGTTCGACCGGGGATCGGTCCGGTGGCCGGTCCGGTACGCTATAAATCGTTTTTGAGGGGTTGTACCGGTCGGTTCTTCCCGAACCAGTGGTCGGACCGGGAAACCGGACCCGTTTTGAATTTTTTTTTTTGATTTTAATGGGTAAAAACGGGGTGTTAAACCATAAATTAGTATGTTAAATATACAAATATAGTTAAGTTTTATATATAACTATAAAATATATATATAAATCATATATAAATTACTTATATTTAATTACATATATAAATATAATTAAAATATAGTTAAACCGGTCCGACCGGTCCGACCACCAAACCAGTAAGGCGTTCGATTCGATGTTCGATCCGGTTCTGAAAACATTGATAAAAAGGGAAGTAATTGGAGCTAGGTGGCACTTGGCAGACCTAACCACTAGGCTCTTCCCTTTTTGTTAATACCTTGGATTGCCGCTTATTTAAACAATACAGAAAGGAAAATAACCCAAAGAATTGAAGGAAAAACACAAGGACGCATAGTCTCCTTGTAGTCACAGCTGAATCATTTGTAACTACTTTGATACTTTTATTTTCAATTATGATATTCAGAAAGCTAGATTTATAATATCACATTATTTTAATCTAGAATTATGGCCTTTAATTTGAGTGTAGATTAACATACCATTGTATTTTTGATAGCGTACTCATTAATTAAGTTTTCATGATGCATTCGAAATTACCAACTTTATAGTTACTTTGGTAAATGATTAAGTAAGTTATAAATCAACTCATCTGTTTTTTTAAGACATTTCAAGTTCTAGACGTAGGATTACATACTATATTTAAAGTTAAGTAGTTTTAATAAACTTAGATCCTAAGTTCTATATAATTTGGATTTTAGAATATATGTTTCCATTTGGTATAGCATGATTAGATATTTTCATAAAAGTATGTTAATTTCAGATCCATCGCCTAGCCAACTATAAGTAGCATATATTCTTATGTAACAAGTAATTAAAATCTAAATAATAAACGGATAATTTTAAATAACATTTAAAATAAATTGAGGGATTCATGTCAATCTGTCACTACACATTCTTCTGTAATAGGTATGTTAACAATTGGTTAGTGTCTTAATGGAATCACTTAAATTATTTCAAATTATTATGGTGAAATTTGTTTTATGGATGATGCAAGGGTTAATATAGACATGTCTCAACCTAGGTTTAGGGTTGGAGAAGAAGTTACACATTAGTGTATGTTGTGGTCCCCTATGTAATATCTTTGTCTTATTCCTTTTTCTTATATATGGTATGTTGCTATATTTATCCATAATTCATTACAAAAGAACCAGGAGTATCGAAAATACCTTTTAATATAGTATTTTCTTAGAAAAGGTCACATTATGGCATATTCTGCTTTCAGGGTCTTTTTTGTTTTCTTTCTTTCTTATTGAGAATTTAAGGGATAAGAATGTAATATAAATAGTCCATGAATATCTTGAACATCTTAAACTTGTGCTTTTAGGAGAATTTGCTCCTCATTTTTCTCTATTCATATTCTTTGTGGTTTGGTTTAGGGCAATCTTTTGCATATCGTCCATGATTATGCACAACTATATATCAATTCCCATTTCATGTCTTATAGTAGCATTTGTATTCATTTAAAGTGTTTTTATATTTCATCTTAATTAAGACACATTTGTGTCTTTAATGAAATCCCCATAACACATATACGTTATTTATCGACTATATATATACAACCAAAAAAATTATAAAATAGCTTAACAAAATCAATACCTAATAAATAAACATGGGTTGATTACTATACAAAATGTAATTTACGTGTGAAGCGTACGAATTCACAAGGGCATTCTTAATGAATATAACATTTTAAATCAAGTCTTCAACCGTGACAGAGTCGTAAGCGTTCAACTCCTTTTAGGTCTCATGTTTGAGTTCAACTATACATTCTGATACTTAATAGGGTATTGATATGATCGATCATGTTAGATTTTTTATAACCTTATGAAGTAGTGTTAGTTTTCATGTTTGGCAAGCGTGGCTAGCTAAGAAGAGAAGATGGTTGTGTTTCAGTGGTGATGATATCTTATTTTAGACTTCAAAGTTTGAGATTTAAGATGTGTGAGTAAAACATACGGTTCACTAACCGTTGTACTTAACTTTATAACCTTCGTAAAAGCTACATTATTTTTACTAGTGCTTGTAGTTAAGTAAAGAAATCATTTTAAACCTTTTAAACTAATTTTTTATATTATCACCGTTATAGCATTTGCTTCTACTACATGAAAAAAACCTAGACAAAAAAATGTTGATGGTTAAATCAATTTACACAAACTTAAATTAAGTTTCCTTACTATTAGTAACATTCCTTTTTTCATAAAACAGTTCAAGGTTTATAAAAGAATTTAATGAAAAAGTTGCTTAATATACGAAGTTAAATATTGATAACACAACGTGTCTTATATAATAAAAGTAGTTATATACATTAATTATATCTTTTATAAAAACCTATAAAAAACATTCAAAGGCCGGATTTTAAAATTAAAGTGCAAGAGTAAGATCTTTTGTACAACAAATAATAGTAGAAAATATTTTCTACAAGAGGAAGCATTAAAATATACAATTTTAATTTTTAAATGGAAGTCTAACATGTTTGAGAATACTTATATTTTTTTTGAACGGCTGGTTAGTTGTTAGTTGTTAGTATCATCAAGTTAGTAATATTCACCTATGTCAAAATTGTTAGTAATATTCACTCATGTTAAAATTTGAACCTTGGACCTCCAAAAATATTATTTTAAAAAAGATCAATCTAAGATGTCATTTTTATTGTCTAGAAAATTATTTTGATAATAGGTAATAGTTTTGATATCAATCTAAGATGTCATTTTAATTATCTAGAAAATTATTTTAAAAAATATCAATTTTCAATCAGCAAATTGCAGGATTATAGCGTTGGAAATTGGACTATAGTGTTAGGCCGACACATTTCTACTATGCTCTTGTAATTCACACTGTTTTTAAAATCGTCCGGACAGTGAATCGGACGCCTTACCATATATATATATATATATATATATATATATATATAGATATATATATATATATATATATATATATATATACATATATATATATACATATATATACATATATATATACATATATATACATATATATACATACATATATATACATATATATACATATATATACATATATATATATATATATATATATATATATATATATATATATATATATATATATATATATAACTTATAATAAAATACTAACTATGGGTATATGTGTCGTCTTTCTAGCACGTCCACATAAACGCCACATGTGCATTGCCACATGTCACTATATCTTTTAATCTTGAGTTAATATAAATTTGGAAACTATTAACTCATATCAATTACATATTAACTCATATCAATTACAATAAATATTATATTAAATATCAATTATCACTTTTAATTTATTTGACATTTTCTTATAATAAATTTTTATTTATGTTAACAAGTAATGATTAAGCTATTAATTTTAGTATTACCGTTAACAAATTTCATTTTATTAATAAAAGCATCTGTCATATTTTCTTTTGAAATAATATTTTTCTCTTAATTAATTTTAAAATTCATGACATTATTTATATTTTGATATCGTTTGTTTTTTAACAACATTTCACTGATGTGACTTTTACTCATCTTTTATAACTTAAATATTTTTATATAAATAAGTATTTACATCTTTATGAACAATTAGTTTTTAATTTTAATTGTTCATTGTCTTAGTTACGTATCACCGTTACATACTTTTGTAGATTTTATCATATTTGTTTATTAGTTAATATTTTTTCTTTATTTTTATGTTCAGTTGTTATACCTTCATTTATTTCTATTATGGAACATCGTAATTTTTTTAATATCATTATATATAAAAAAAGATTCTTATTCTAATTTATCTTTTCAACGTCATATATATATTTATCATATATACATATTACTGTAATTTATTTACTCATGTGTTATTTTAAGTATCGGTCCACCCGTGTAACACACGGGTCACTAACCTAGTATATATATATAGGGAAGGGATCCTAAAAAAACCACCATTTTATGAGAAAACTAAGAAAACTAATCTCCACCAATCATGTAATTTCTAGTATTTTTTAAATTTTTATTGCTTAAAGGTTATATTTGTAATTTTAACACCCCATGGATTTTGTTAAATTAGTCCTAAATTTACTCATTAGGAAACTCATCTCTTTCTCTCTCTAATATTATTTCTTCAAGTTTAGTTTTAAATCCCTAAAAGCATCATATTCTATTTACTCAAATCATCATATCTTACTTAAGTTTGGTTTCAAACAAAATCCAGTCCAGGCAATATTACTCGCCATGCCACATCGAATGGTTCAATTGAAGACAACAGATTGAGGATCGACTATAGGTCAGATGAACTAGTGTGCCCAGGCGACCATTGTTATTTGGATTGGAGCTAACGAAACGATGAAGGTAGTGTTGGTGGGCTCCAATTCGAGAAAATGGATGAATATGATGATATTTAAATCTGATTGTTGGATTACGTATATGTATCTACGAGTTACATATATAAAGTTACTGCTTACGTATACGTAACTCATGTATGTAACCCATAGTTATGCATATATAACTCATAGTTACATATACGTAAGTAAAGATTTTTAATTCAAAAATTTTCAACTCTTCTTCCATATCTTTTCATTCTTAGTTCTTTTCTTCAAATTGCATTTACATATAAGTTAACATCGTGTTATATATATATATATATATATATATATATATATATATATATATATATATATATATATATATATATATATATATATATATATATATATATATATATATATATATATATGTAAACCTACGTATACACATACATAAGCATGTGAACATTATGTCAAATGAACTGCTTACGTATATGTAACGTAACTCGTCTTCTTCTCTAACCAGCATCTGTTTTTTTTAATCGTACAAAAGAGTTAAGTAATTTGATTACGTATATGTAATTTCGTAATTCATCTTCTTTTTTGATCGTCTTCTTATTTTTTAAAGAAATCAGACCATATACTTATGTATGTGATTGTGTGATATACTAATTTGTGTACAATGAATGATTGTGTGTATGGTTACGTAAATCTATTCTTCTTCATGTGAGGTATGGAAAAGAGAACATGATATTGGAGAGAGAAAGAGAGATATTCCAGGAGTTTTGATTTTCAAATAGAAGTTACAAAATTTATTTTTTGGTTTACCGATTTTACCCCTAAACACCCATTAATGAACCTATTAATTTCAATCATTTTACTAAAATACAACCAATTAATCTCAACCATAGATCAAACAAATCAATGGTTACAAAATGGTTTTTTTGGTTTTCTTATAAAATATGGTTTTCTTAGGAACCCTCCCCTATATATATATATATATATATATATATATATATATATATATATATATATATATATATATATATATATATATATATATATATATATATATATATATATATATATATATATATATATAACAGTTATAATTATTGTTTTTTAAATTGGGAAACCTTCCAAAATGAAAGTCAATGTTTATGGCTTTTAAAGTAAAATTAATTATTTATGTTGCAAGAAACCACCCCAAAAGGTGGGGAATCTAAAATTTATTATTGGGAAAAATCCCAAAATATTGCTTTATCAATGTTAGGGAACCAGCTCAAAAGTAGCTCTGTTTATTTTGATTTTGAGTTAATTTCGATTTACTACTTGATATTTGTAAAAAATAATCATATTTTGTAATATTAAAAACATTAATTTATTTTTAAAAGTTTTATAATTTGTTTAAATTTCAGTTTAAAAGTTTCATTAGTTGTTTTAAAATTATCCAAAATAATGAAACTTTTAAAGTGAAATTGAAACAACAAATGAAATTTTTGAAAGTAAATTAATAATTTTAATATTTCGGAAAAAATGGTTACTTTAGACAAATATTAGGGGACAAAATTTAAATTACCTCTTTGTTTTTATTACATATTTATAAATAGACTGATAGTTTGAATTTAAGTGATTTTGAATTTTGTACATGTTTTAATTTAAATTTTGTTAAAGCGTTTTCATGTTTATTTTTATTTATGGTTTGAGTTGTTTTACTTGTTGACAGAAATGTTGTTTGGAAATGCTTCTGGTCAAATAAAATATGTTTTCGTTTGTCGATAGGAAAAAAACAAGTTGCATTATGTTTTTACAATCGGACAGACCGGCCCGACCGATCAGATTGGTTGGATCGGGAACTAGTCACAAAACCGGTTTGACTATAGAAAGAAAGGGTGCACTAGAAAAAATAGGCAAACTTCATGTATCATGGGTTATTGATAGTTTTCGCAACCGGAATTCTAGCTTTTTCGATGTTAGTGGTCGCTGATGATGATGTAACATTGTTGCTAGTTTACATAGTTTTATGCCTTCCGCCGCAACACGGGGGCTTAATACTAGTTATATATATTTCATCCGGATAAAACACAATATAAATATGTAAAGTGTATTGTAATAATAATAAAAAAGTTGAAAACTTACAGTGTAATTCTCTTCCGTGACCGAATTGAATGAGATACATTTTCTTGCAACTCTTTTCGACATTTTTTATTAATATATCCCTGCAAGTGCGTATTGCACAGATCTGCGGGTCACGGCGTTTGAACACGAAAATTATAACGTTATAAGTTTGCATACTTTTGCTATTACATTTTGAAATAGAGAGCATGTATACTAATAAAATGTGAAAAGTGTATCATGATGTTTTATGTATATTGGTCTTCTAGAAAATGCAAGGAAATCATTTCATGTATACTTCTTTTAATAGTTAATAAGCCATCATTATAAATTGAAGGAAAATAGAAAACCTGATCAACAAATAAAATTTATTTGTGATGCAACATTTACTCATGTGTACGTTAAATCCATCTCTTTAGCACAAAGTAGGCAAGTCATTTCTCCTTGATCACTTATGATTGCCTTAAACAAAAACATAATTGAGAAGCCTTAAACCTCAATCATCAAAATACTAAACCTAGTGATAGTTTCAGTAATACAAATCATAATTGATGACATTAACTACAGAATACAAACGATTAAAAATACGGTCATGCAATTAAAAGATTGGGGATCTACAACCGAGACAATGGAAAAGGGAAAAAAGCATATATCTATACAAACTAAAATAAATAAATAAAGAAATACAATATATATAATTTAGATTCATTGAAACTAAATGTTTTTATTAGATTTTCTAGATAGAGTTAAGATGGAATAAAAGTGCCTTACGACAATACAAGCAACATGCTTAAATAAATGGAAAAGAACACTAACCGCAAACACAAATGATTACCTGCACCCGGCCACTTTTGCATGTTCTAATGAAAATAGTAACATACTAACTGAAGAGGGTCAATGAATAACGGGATAAAACGAAACAGCGTTTTTGCTAACAACTACTTCGGTTCCGTTCTTTGATGAGGGTCGACTAGTCGATGTGGTTGACCGGTCGTCTAGTCGATGGTGGTTGACTACTCGTCTGGTCGACGAGGGTTGGTTTGGTAGACTCTTTTCAAAGCGAATTAATTCGAAAATCACAAATTCAAAATTCAATATATTAGAATAGAATTTTAAATCGATCATTTTCGATTCGAATAATAAATCGATTTTTGGGTTTTTCAAGCCATATTCAAATACCGAATACTTCGAAAACATCCACTTTCTAGTGCTTAGAATAAAAATACGACAAAATGATTAATAAAGAGTACAACTTACACAAAATGTTGCGTAGTATACTAGTTTTTACAGGAAAGCAAGACAAATATATGTAATATTTTTAGAACAACGAAATATATTTATCTAATTTTTGTTTTTAAAGTACATAAAATTTTAAAAGATCTTATGGCAGAATTTTTACCATGTTATTATTAAAGTATTTTTAGCTGATCTAGCATCCTAATTAAGTGGCTAATTAACGAAAAATCAACATCACCACTTTTTAAGAACCAAAGTATGATGACGTTCAAAAAAAAACATTTATGAAAAGCAGGCAATGTGTTGCAGGAGCGTTACGTGTTAAGAGCACCACAGAAACCCATTTGGTAAAGATAAATGCATTAGCATATATTTATGTGAAGTGGACATTTAACTGTTTAATTACCATATATATCTAAATTAGAGAAATTTACAAAGATAGTCCTTATTTAAGACTTGCAAACTTAATACATACATTTGTGAAATGATTACAAGTTTAGTCCCACTGTTAATGTTCGTTAGTTTTTAACGAATATAGAGACTAAACTTGCAATATCAAGTGATGGTGAAGCAACTCCATTGTTTTGACATTCTCTCCTTCACATGGTAAAACTCAGTTGATTTGTAGGTTGATGTCAAACAATTTATAAATTCATCCAATGTCGCAGCGTACATGATTCTAGAAAGAATGTACGTTAATTAAAACCATATAATTTGATGAAGATGAAGATAAAGATAATATGTTGATTTATTCAAAACAAAAACCAATAATCAATAGAGAAATAAGTGGTGGTTAATTAAATGCATATAATTACCTAAAATTAGGGGATATTATGTAAATTTACTCAAATTCCCTTTTAACATGTAAAGAAACAACTAAATTAAAAAATTATGATTGATTCATATTAGTTTTTTTGGTTTTCTTATTAATAAAAGGTTTTTTTATTGAACTATCCCGTACACACACGAAAGGCCGGTTTTCTAAAGATGATTATACTTTAGTTAATTAAAAAAATATTATTTTAGCCTATTGGAATTCTCAAATCTATGAGTGGGACCAACCCAAACTTACACCTGACGACTTTAACTAGTTGATTAACCTCCACATTATCTACACCGACTTCAAAAAGAATAGATTTTCATAGAAATTAAAGACTAACAAATTGTTAAATTTAAAACTAGAACTTATTAAACAAAATTGATTTTTAAAATGCATGTGAAATTGATAAATATATAATTAAATAATGTTATGAAACTAGATCTTAGGTAAAACTGAAAGTTACCCATCGCTTGAAGACTGGCATCCGACTGATGAAGTTTTGTTTAGACATTTGGTTTCTAATTTCAACTTAATTAGTTATTTTCTTAAATTACCAACAACAATATATGATATTACATATAGAAAATATTTTATCTAATAATATCTCTAGCAAAATAAATTTACATTTTCAAAAGTATGCTTTTTTGTTTGTCTAATTTTAATGCTATAATTTAGTGAATAAAATTCATTGTAATTCTTTTGTAATTGGTTAACAAACATCATTCTACATGTGCTCTGCACGATTCGGAACCTTACCGGTTTGTAAGAGGAACATCAATAAGTACCAGGAGTTAATTACGCAAATAGTCCCTGTGGTTTATAAAAATAACAGTTTTAGGTACTAAGGGTTTTTTATAACAAGTTGAGGTATTATGTTTTCAATTTTGTAACAAGAATGGGTACTAACACTAACTGACGTTATTTTTCTGTTAAATTTAGAAAAAATGACTAAAATACCCTTTGAGGGACTATTTTTGTAATTTTATTTTTCTCATTTATCTAGGGACTATTTGTGTAATTAGTTACAACTTTAAAAAATCCAACCCACACCCACCTACCCCACCCACGTCTCTTTCAAAATACCAAACCACCACCATTGTTATCCACCGTAAGTCCATAACTGCCGCCTACCACCAGGATTGTTACCCTGCAATATCCGACACCCACCACCACCTTGGTCAACGCCGCTAAACCACCACTAAAACCACCGCCGCCGCCCGTAAGAAAAAACCCTATCCCAACCATTTTCGCCTCCCTCCCATTCCCATTCAGTACACCACCACCACTAAATCCACCAACGCCGCCACTATCACCTTAGTCGACACCCATCCGACGACACCACAACAACTAGATCCAAACATATTGTTGATTCCTCCCCCTACGACTTTTTCTTGAAACCCTAATTTAGAATTACCTGATTGGGGATTCTTGAATTAGGGCTTGTTGGTTGTAGCGGTGGTTCAATAGAGATGAAGCGAAGATGGATGGTGTGATGGTGGTAGCGACGCAATGATGATGACGGTGAGATTGTTGTGATGATGCGGTGATGAATATGGTGTTGACGGTGATGTTGGGAGAAGGTGGTGGTGTTGAGGATGATGTGATGGGGTGGTGGCCGATGGTGGAAGCCGTGCGGTTGTCGCTTGGGGTGGTGACCGACGAAGGTGCGAGCGGTGGTGACCGGCGAAGGTGCGAGCGGTGGTGACCGAATGTGGGAGGTGACATTATTCTACTATGAAGGAGATAAAGATACATGGTGATGGTGCGGTGGTGATGATGCACTGATGGTGATGGTGATGTTACGATGGCGGGAATGATGTGGGGCTAGCAGTCGCTGGTGGTCGTTGCTCAACGCAGTGGTGGTGACCGGTGGTGGGGGGCTGCCGGTGGTGGTGACAGCTGGTGGTGGGGGCTGCCGGTGGTGGTGGCCGCTGGTGGGGGGGGGGTGCCGGTGGTGGTGGCTGCTGGTGGTGGTGGCCGCTGGTGGTGGGGGCTGCTGGTGGTGGGGGCTGCCGGTGGTGGTGGTCGCTGCCGGTGGTGGTGGCCGCTGGTGGTTATATATATGTGTATATATATGTATAATATATATGTGTGTGTATGAAATTACACAAACAATCCTTCATTTATAATAAATGGCCAAAACAACCCCTTTAATTACACTAGTAGTCATTGTAAATTAAAAAGACAAATATGCCCTTATATTTAACAGAAAAACTAACGTCAGTTAGTCTTAATACCTTAACTTGTTACAAAATTAAAACACAATACCTCAACCTGTTACAAAAAACCCTTAGTACCCAAACCTGTTATTTTGTATAAACCACAGGGACCATTTGCGTAATTAACTCTAAGTACCAGAGATAATTCCTGACGTAATAACTAGATAATAAATTATGCCAAAAAATAAATTGCAGACTTTCATTTCCCATAGAGGCCATTTTCATTGGATTTCTATTAGTAAGCAGTACCAGTCCCTCAACTTTTAATTTCACGGTAAGTTTTGATTTTGTTTTCACATGATTAGTTGTTCTCTATCGCTATTTCTTGAATTTATTGCAGTGTAATGGGAAGAAACCAAAATCAAAATCATGTGAAAGATACAAAGTTATTAATATACATATTGCGTCTCTTTTAACAAAACCTTCTCAATTTTAACACAAAACAAATTTATATGGTCACTAACGGATTATGGTGAGTTTATAAAAATTCAAATAAGTTTATACAATGACTTAGATACACCAAAGAATTATGGCGAGATATTTAAAAATAATAAAATAAATAAAATAAATTCACTCTTTTAAATAATTAAGAAATAAAAATACAGATATATTATTACAACAAATAAAAGATGGACAGATTTATAAATACATATTTTATCAAATGAATGACATTTTAAGTGTATATATGAAATGTATTCATAACAATTTTTAATCAAAAACTACTTTTATTTTTTTAAGGAAGGGGTGAGATTTTAAGTGTAAATCTCGCTTAGGTGGGAATGTGAAGTAGTCAAAGAATATTTTGTTAATTTTAAAATTCAATGGCTAGTTTGATAAATTGTGTTATTCAAATAATCATTTTTAGTAATACACCCAACATATACTCTCTTCTATTTGAGAATTTGTTTGAAGATCTTCATAGTCATCATGATAGTCGATTTGATGTGAGTTCAAGAGTCTATTTTCGGTATTATGTGTGAATATTACTTTCAAATTTCAATAGGAAGACCATATATCTTTAAATTAAGATATAGAATATCATATATTGTAATTAACTAAAGTATGATCTTCTCAAAAAACACCTGCCTTTAGTATATGTCAAATAATATATTATATTTATATTTATATATTTATATGATGAATTGTAAAATTTTACACTACAAGAAACAAGGGCTATCGATTGATAAATCTGGTTCATAGATTGACGGAGGTGGCTTTGTCGGTGGGTCTACAGTTGAAAGAGATTTCCCTCCATCTGCAAGGCCATTTTTAGAGTCTCATTTTCGATTGAGAATGTCATTATGGAAATCACACCAACGACCATCTCTCTCTCTCTCTCTATTGATTTATTGAACGATATAGGGCAACTCATGTGATGGTGGCATCACCGGATGTAAACAGATGTCAGAAAGTTAGTGTACCACAAACTTGTATCATGCGCTTACTTAGTTGTAGAGATGGACATCAACGGCTGCTTTAGTAACTGACAAAGGTGTTTAATATATATTATAACTAGAAGTCTTTCAACACGTGTTTTAGAAGCCTCCAATGTGTCTTGTTGTGGTTGCATATAGATTTTTACCATGCCAAAACAATAAACACAACACCCGCTTGTTTGTCATCGTCGCCTACTAACATTTGGGATTTTACTATGCATTAATTTGCAAACAAAATAAACAGTCGCAAAAAAGAGCCATATTTGCTAGATTGAAACTTCAAAAATAATGTTTCACAACATCAAACAATGAAAACCGACAACAAATCCCGGATCTAGGCTTAGATGAAAACAGGGTCACCATTGTTGAGTGTCTAATATCACCACCTAATTAATAATCATGTGTGTATATATATATATATATATATATATATTTAAATAATACATTTAACGAATAGTTAATAAGTTGTTACTGAAATTAATTCATTTAAGAGTTTATATTAGATTTTACTTTTACTTGAGAGTTGTTTCCTCTACCTTCCCAAGGTTGCGCTTGCCAAATCACGTGACCAATTTGATATTTGATAATTACATCTTAATATCTAGCATTTATCATTTTTAATTCTACATTCTATTTTGTAAACCACTTTTACTCCTCTCTCACACACACTAACACCAAAAACACAAACACAAAGCTTCCTTTGACCAAGAGAAATCGGAAATTATCATCTAAGGTTTATGTAATCGATCCTTAATTCTGATCAAGATCTTTGACAATCAATCTTTCCTTAAATCATTTTGTGAGTGTTGATCTACAGTCTTGAAACCTATCTGCCTTCGTCTTATCTCTTTACAATTTACATATTTACAATTTACGTTCAAATATGTAGAGAGAGAAAGTGGTACAAACTAAAAAATGAAGATTGTTAAGTTAGATTTGATTAATTATATCCCAGTACGTAACAGCGGAATAACTTGCCCTCAATCATTTCGCTGCCTAGTGTGATATGATACTGCAGAAATTCACATGAACACCCCACGTAACCCATTTAAATGGGGCTCTAAAAGCATCAGAAGGTTGTACGTACACATGCATAAAGCTTTAAACATTGTGTGCGCATGAAGAGCTTGTACACCATTGTTAATTTACAAGTTGAATGGCTGCTGTCCATTGTATAATATAATTATTAGGGTTTGTAGATGTATCATGTACTTGTTGAATATCATTGTAAAATGTAAATTAACAAGCAAACAAACGACAACAAAAGAACAGATATTAATTAAGGTTTCTTCATTTAAACTATATTAAATACTTACGTACAGTCATACAGATGACTGTTAAGAACATTCATTAACAAATATAAATAAAGGTTTCTACGTTCATAACAATATATTATATTCTGACGTACAGTCAAAGAAATGACTGTACGTTAGAACATTCATTGATCTAGCTAGCTTGTATATCATCATTATTAATATATAACCTTTATATAACTTACCACCATCTTTACTCATGCTTAACTTTATTTTTCGGCGGAGCTGGTTGCATGGAGGGTGGCGGCGGCGGCGGGGGACGGCGGCGGCGGAGAAGGCTGGCGGTGCCACGTGGCGGAAGTGGTGGTAGTGACTGCGGTGCTGGTGCTTCTGCCGGTGCCGGTGGTGATGTTGATGACGATGAGGGTGACTTTGGTGTTGTTTGGACCGGGGTCTCCTGGTGGCACATACGATGGAGCATATGATCTGATAAATTTTGCTTCGATGTAAAAGTCTTATCACAATTACTGCACATTAATAGTGCATCTTTCTCCGAAGGAGTACTCTCGTTGGGATTGGAAGCCATGGATATCTTCTCTAAAAAGGTAACACGATGTGAAAAACGAAACATATTATTCGAAATATGTTAGAGAGGAAATTGCAAAGATGGTCCTTGTGGTTTAACCAAATTAGGTGTTTGGTCCACGGAACTTTAAAATTTGCAAAGTTTGTCTATACTTTTTTGTATTCACTACACATTTGGTCCCTGACATTAAACTCAATCCATCTTTATGTATTTTATAAAGTTTAAACTAACTTTTAAATTTAACGTTATGGACTAAAAGTGTAAAACTCACATATAAGTTTGGACTAACTTTGCAACTATTAATATTTGGGGACCAAACTTGTAATAACTATAAAAAAGATTGGAATAACTTTGCAACTTTTAAAGTTTGGGGACCCAATGTGATATTTGATCAAACCACATGTACCATTTATGTAATTTTCTCGACAAAATGAATATATAAAAGCAACTAATTAACGTACTCATTGAGCTGGTGTAACGAGAGTCTTGCACAACGTAATCAAGCTGGAAGGCGGTGGCCGGTGGAGACATCATATAAGTTGTTGTGTGTTCCTGATATGAACGGGATCGTTGAGCTTGGATCTTAGGATTCATATTGATAATAACAAAACTTGATGATTCGATGCTAAAATAATAATAATGATGAACACAAAAAGTGTTTAATGATTGATGTTTATTGATTTGATGATGAAATCATCATCCATGAAGAATGATGATATGATGTTGTTGGTGATGGAACTAATTCCCACACTTGGTGGAGAATTATTCACCCATTTACAATGATGATATATGTTAATATTTATACTAATCTAGCATTTACAATAATTACAAAATAAATCATAGACTAATATTTTGTTGCTTTTGTTCTTCAAGTCTTCAACTTCAATAATATTGGAATTCTTCAATTTCTTCAAAGGTAGAATACCCAACAGTTGTGAAATACTAGGGTTGGCGACGGTCGAGGGCACATCGACTCCTCTAATATTAGCTATCTGGTAAAATTAAAGAATATTTATATTATTAAGAAGGGTCCTGATATTAAAACACTTATTATTATAAATCGACATCCTTATACATCTCATATTATCCCTATACGTGACTTATAGGGTTAAAGACACTAAAAACGATAAAAATTCAAGAGGTTTTGCAGAGCGTTATACGTCTCATATAGGCTTATACGATGTATATAGTCCTATATATATGAGAGAAAATCCAGTGGGTTGTTAGATGGATTATACGTCTCATAGCCTTCCTATATAACGCGTATAGAACTATGCGACCCGTATAAAATTCTGATATATTAATTTATAATTGAGGTTGTCTAGATATCGAGTCTGATTAATTTACCTATATATTAATAATGCAAGTTGAATGAACAGTGGTACAGTGATGTACAAGTTACTATTGCCTGTGTACAACTCCAATCCACCACCGCCTCAGACTTGTTTAAAAGGTTGGATTTGTTCTTTAAAGCTTTTTATACATTTAGAGAGAGAAAGAGTTTCAGAGGGCAGCGGGGGCAGCGGCCGGTAGCCGCTGCTGCGTCGTCGGCGGCTGTTGCCGACGGTGTGCGCCGTCTCCGTTTTGTCATCAACGGTGTGCGTCGTCTCCGTTTTGTCACCAACGGTGTGCGATTGTCGTAGGCGGTGGCCGTTCGGGGATCCCGGTTTGCATGGTGTCTCTCTGGTTCTTGTTTGGTAGGGATGCTCCGGTAGATCCCTGTTTGTTGGGTCTTTTGTTCCGGTCACCCCTACGCGTCCTGTTTCGGGTAGATCTGGATATGGCTGTTGTGATGGCCGATGGCCGTCAACCACCGTGATGGTTGCGGTAGCATTGGAAATAGCTATCGCTTGGCCTCCCGTTTGCGGTTGAGGTAGAGCTTGCGGTTGTTTCCTCGCAGTTCGAGGTGTCGACGGTAATGGTTTGAAAGCCGTTGTCGCCCTTCTCCTCTGACGGAGGAGAATTTGATAATTAGATTTGAATCATATGGTGTATTTCGATGAGTGGTGGTCAGCTATTGTTGTGTGGACGCGTTGGGGTTGCAGCCCAGACCGATTTCCGTTGTCGTCGCTGGTTGACGACCCGTTATTGGCGTCGCCGAGGTGGATGTGATGAGGTTGTAGCCTCTGGTCAACCTCCACCTCCGTCGCCGCTGGGTGCGTGCACGGGGTTCCCGTTCCTCCGTGCCCTAGGTGGCGACGGTAAAACCGACGGCGGCAGTGGTTTGTTGCTCACCTACCGCCCCGATTCCGATCCCCCATGCCCGCGGTGGTGGTTGATTCGTCACCAGTTCATCTCAAACTTTGTTGTTCTTCCCTAATTTGTGCTTTCTGTTTGTCTCTGGAGAACCCTAGAGCAGGGTTCATTATTGGTTGACTGTTTGCTTTTCGAGGTGTGGTCGATGACGATGTCAGTTTGCACATCTGAGACCTTATGTGTTTCAACTATCTGGGTTTTTTTCCTCTATGATGATGAGTTTGTCTCGTCTGAGAGTTCACTGTTGAATGTTACTGGTTATGATGACTGGATAAAACATGTTTGAGCCATGAGATGAAATACAAATGGTTGATAATGTACTCTATTGTTGGGCGATGATGCTAAACAATCCAAAACCATGGTTGTTCCGGCGTGGCGATCCTCTAGATTGCAGCCGCAATATGGTTGTGTTTCTGAGCCCCCGAGAACCTTTATTGAATGTTGTTGATGCTTGGTAGTGGGGTGTTTGATTACAAATTATACATGTTAACATGTGGCTGTGATGTGACTGTGATTATGGGTTGTCTGAGCCTCGATTTTTCTGTGTTTATAACGGGCAGCGCGCGTTTTGTATAATACCTAGTTAACTTTTATGATGACTACGAAGCAGAGTGTAAAAACTAAAAAGCAATACTAAAACAAAAAGACTCTTTACTGAAATATCACTGTGGTAATAGGTTCCCCCACATGGGACCACAATAAAAACTGACACACAAATTGATTTGTTTCGAAAATAAAATCAGGTGATGCTTACCAATTTTAATAATTGTAATAAGTAATAACATAAGGTGATGGTTACCAATTTTAATAATTGTATTAATTTGGTCGGCTTGTTAATCCTAACAATGGCACATATGCAGTGGAAAAATGAATCAAGTTAAAAAGTTTATAAATATGGTTATATATAAAATCAATCTTAATCAAATACATCAATAAAAAAATAAACGCCTAACTATATGGTTAATCATAAAAGGTTTATGTAATAGTTATTGTGTTGTTGCTATCTAAGAGGACAAGACTCAAGTTTAAATCCTACAAAATTGCATGGTTAATTGATAAATATAAATTAGAAGTTGGTATAAAGAAACTAGTTAATGTCATACACTAGTACAAAAAGGGACAAAAGGGGCGGGTATTATGGCCATAAGGGGCGGTTTTTAGCCCGCCCCATATGGCTACACACCTTATGACATATTTTTATAAGGGGCGGTTTTCATAAGGGACGGTTTTTGAACCGCCCCTTATGTACATCAATAAGTGGCGGTTTTTGAACCCCCCCTTACGTACATCAATAAGGGGCGGTTTTTGAACCCCCCCTCATATTCATATAATGAGATAAAAAATTATTGTTTAATATCCAGAAATATTTTCCTATACAAACCATTCAATTAACCAAAAACTATAAAATTATGTATCAAATGTTTTCATATATTTAAAGTATCATACATTGTGATCAAACGTTTAAAATTAATTCAATATACGACATCTAGACAAAAAGCACGTATATACACCGAAAATTCCCAAGATAATATCATAAAATCAACATAAATAAATCCCCCTTTTAACTAAAACGTTTGTCGATCACTTCCGACATCAATTGTAAAACTAAATCATCAAGTTATTCCGTTGAAATAATCCCTTGTGTATTCCATAACTAAAAACAAGTAGATAAAAAAATTGTAAGTATATAATCTACTATTATGTTTAATAAAATATACAAAAATTTACACGGATGGGGAAATCATGGTGAACATAATTGACAAAGTCCATTATATGCTTGATAAGGGGAGGGGGTGGGGGCGGCGTCGAAGGAGGAGGGAGGAGGGGGAGGCGGTGGGGAGAAGGGGCGGGAGGAGGAGGCGGCAGGGGAGAAGGGGCGGTGGTGGAGGCTCGCCAAAGGAAGAGGGAGGAGGAGGAGGCGGGGAAGGAGGGGCAATGGTGGAGGTTGCGCCGAAGGAGGAGGTAGGAGGAAGAGGCGGCGAGGGAGAAGGGGCGGTGGTGGGGGCTTCGCAGGAGTAGGAGGAGGCGGTGGTGGTGGTGGGGAAACCGACAGGAGGTGAGGGTGAAGAGGAGGCACTTTTGGAGTTTTGGAAGGGAAAACAAAAAGTTTCATCTTATAAGTGACCTAAAGAGTGGGCCGATCAAAAGGGGCGGGCCGATCAAAAGGGGCGGGCATGGGCTCATAAGGGGCGGTTTTATCAAAATGGGCGAGCCATGCTCATAAGGGGCGGTTTATAATTTTTCCAATAGGACATAAAGGGTGGTTTATAACCGCCCCTAAAGGTGGCTTAAAGGGCGGTCTTGATACCCGTCCCTAAATCTAACTTAAGGGGCGGTTACGCCCTATTTGTTCTCATTTAAATTTTTAAAAGGCTTTAAGGGGCGTTTTTTGAACACCCGCTCCTTCAAAAAATTAGGCCCGCCCCATTTTTTTTTTTTTTGTACTAGTGATATTTATAACATACTTTTACAATGCTTTGTTATTATTGTATATAATTTAGTTTTTCTTTTATTTTTATTTATGCAACATATTCGCATTTACTAATATGAAAGTGTAATGTACGGTTATTAGTAAAACGGTAATTGAATGCCACTAGAACAATCAGAGTGGATATACCTTAGTGTTATGCGGCATAATTGTTAAATTATTTTTGTGCTTATAATTGATATATGGATTGACTTTCAAAATATATCACTGTGACCATGCAATTTCTATTTTGTTTTTACACATGAAACTTTTATGAAAAATATTTTTCTGCTTGCCCCATCGATCATCACCAATGGATGATTACTGACAAGAATACGTAGGTAATACTTTGTCGAAATTTCTGTCGTGTGTGATTTAATTTTCAATAGTTTCGTAACGCTTTAATTATGACAGACAATTTTGTGCCCAAAATTGACGGATTATAATATTTAAATAGTTTAGAATGTCGTATATAATATCTTTTCTCACATATATGTAAATAGATTTTTATGGACATGATATTCAAATCAATATCAAAATAAACCATGATTTACTACGGTTTTTTTCTAGTTATATATCTTTTCAGAATGATTAATTTACACACTCGTTAAACCTATTCTTAAAACATACATTAATGTATAATATGAGATTAGAACTCTTAATCACTTGAGAAGAACATGCTTACTAAACACTTTAATAACGCTAGAGGATATACTCTTTGTATCTACTACGTAATGATGGAGCTATCCATGTTTTTTTGTATTTGTAGTTAGTAATGTTCAATCACAGGGGCGAATCCAATGAGTAATTGGATTGTTCACAACGCTACAGCCCATCTTTCCCACAGACAGTCCTAATCAGTATGTCACATCAGCTTTCCACTCACTTTCACCCATTCTTCTCATAAACACTTTTTAACCCCAACACTATCCTTCCCATAAATACCTTCATTTTTCCACCTCATATTTTCTTTATTAATTTACTTTAATTAAAGATATTTAAATTATTGTAAATATATTTAATTAAAATAAAATAAAAACAACAACGTAAAACAATAAAATAAAAACGACGATACAAAATTAATAGATAGAAACAATAATAAAACTACTCTCTAATCCCCCTATTCGCCTAGAGATGTTCTATTAGATCGTTCCGCTATGCATGGTGTGCGTCCTGGTTACGTAAGTTTCTAAATCTCTGTAGGTGTGTTTGAAATGATGGTGGTGCCCCGTTATTATAACTTTCTGGCTCTGGTTCTTGCTCTTCACGCGACCAATTAGTTATGGAACCTCTTTCATCTTCTACAATCATATTATGTAATATAATACATGCATGCATTATATCACCTAATACCGGTAAAGTTCGAGGATCTTGTTGGGGATCGTATCATTGCCCACCAAGCTTGAAGAACACCGAAGGCTTTTTCTACATCCATTCTTGTAGACTCTTGACGCCTTTTGTACCACTTTATTTTCAGATTATTCTCCGGTGGATATGTAAAACTCTTTACAAGTGTTGCCCATTCTGGATAAATACTATATGCAAGATAATACCCTGTGGTGTAGTTATGCCCATTCACTGTAAAATTACATTGTGGTACATTTCCCTCTAAGATTTGATTAAAATCTGGGGATTGATTAAGCACATTGATATCATTGTTTGATCCAGCTACTCCAAAGAATGCATGCCAAATCCAAAGGTCATGTGATGCAACCGCTTCTAGCATAATGGTGGGATGCCCATGATCACCACGAGTATATTGACCTTTCCATGCAGTTGGATAGTTTCTCCAACTCTAGTGCATACAATCAATCCTTCCAAGCATTCCAGGAAACCTATGATGAGCTTCATGTTCAGCTACTAACCGGTCAACGTCATATTGGGTTGGTCATCTTAAATACACAGATGAATAAATTTGCACGATAGACCTGCAAAACTTTTGTAGACATTCCATTGCAGTACTTTCACCAATGCGTAAGTATTCATCACATTGGTCAGCTGTTGTGCCATATGCCAATTGACGAATGACACTTGTGTATTTTTGTCATGGTGACAAACCCTTTCTACCTACAACATCATATCTTTGTGTAAAATATTTCCAGTGTTCTAATTTACTTGGTTCAGATAAACCTATGACGATGCGATTAAAAAGACCAATGCGCATCCTGAACCGCCGTCTAAAGAAACTCTCATCGTACACCGGCTCCATCCTTACGACCTCTATCTATCTCTTTGTGCTTCTTACGTTGTCAGGAAGAACTTCTCTCTTTTTCTTGGTCAAGCTCAAACAATCGATTAGGAAGCTCTTCGATATCATCGGAAATTAGATTTTGAAATTTGTGTGTGAGCATTTGAGGAATATTCATGGGTATTCTATCATCATCGATGCTCATTTTCAGAATTTTGGATTCAAAGTATTCGTGTGGAAAATGAGTGAGTGGTGTACATTGTGGTATTTATACAAACAAGAAAAAACTAGCCGTTAGAAAAAAGACAATAAAACTAGCCCTTAGAAAAAGACAATAAAACTAGCCGTTAGAAAAAAGACAATAAAACTAGCCGTTAGAAAAAAGACAAAAAAACCTAGCCGTTAGGAAAAACAAAAAAAAATAACCGTTATGAAAAAACAAAAAAGTAGCCGTTATGAATAAAACAAAATTTTTTTTAAAAAAATAAACTCTAATTAATTAGTTTAATACTATAAATGTAAAAAAAATTTAAAATATTTTTATTTAATTAACTTATTTTAATTAAAATATTATACTTGAATTATTATTTTATTAAAAGATTTTAAAATATTTTAATTAAAAATATTTTAATTTAAAATTATTTAAAATTATTATTTATGGTGGTGGGGCCCACCACCCCCTTTCTTTCCGGTGCCCTTGCCCACGGATCGGGCATCTTCCTCCTCCTCCCCCCGTCGCCGCCCTTCCAATGAGCGCCGTCCACATGGGCGACGGGCGACCCAAGGGCAAAGCGATGGGGACGGTCTTAGGGGGGAGATCGAGGCCCCCCGTACAAGGCCCAATATAATGAACAAAACTAAGAAAATTTTTAATATAAATATTACTAAATTATTAACTTCTTTGTGTATATTGGGTTGTATAATGCACATATTTGGTTGTACTTATTTTTGAGGCGGTTTGTTTTATATTTTTTAGGGCGGTTTTGTCTTGTGGCATGTCGAGTTACACTTATTGTTATTTTTGCGGCGGTTTTTTGGTGCGGTTTTATTGAAATTTTTTGGGGTGGTTTTGTATTTTTTTTGTGAGCTTTTTTGAAAGTGTTATTTTTTGGTAATTAATAATTTAATATTGTGAAAAAAATGCTTTTTAAAATACGTCAAAAAAGTTCAAGGAATATTTAAAAATTCTATTCTAAAATTGTTAGAATTAATTACTTTTTTCCACGATTTAACGCTACCACCATGATTGAGAGATTTCGATATTTGATTGTGTGATTTTCGACAAGCCGTGGCGATAATGAATACATCAGCGCTACATAGTATGAAGGAAAACGACAAAACTCCGGCCGCGTAGCTAAGGGGAAAACTAGAGTTTTTCGTTTCGGTTTTATTTTTTTTACTTTTTTAATATGAACTTTTGCCGATGTTAATGGATATTGACGCTGTATACTAATTACCAATTTGGTTATGCATCACATGTCGTACTATGTGCTTAATGGGCTGTACCCATCTTTTATTTTTTTAACATTTATTTTTTTTGACCTAATACTTTTACATATTTTACTTTCAACTTTGGTCTCCTATACTTTTCATATTTTAAAAAATTTTTATTTTACGTTTCGGCCTAAATTTTGCGAGTTAACACGCTGCAACGAGCACGTGTGGTTCAACGTTTTTACGCTTATTCTTTCCCCATTTAACGGCCCCTGTCGCAATACACTAGTCCTAGATCGACTTATTGTTTTAGATGCTTTGCGTTTCGCCTACTTGGTTCAATGTTTTTACGTCTATTTTTCTTTCAGTTGTATTTATTTCTTTTTAATACAAGATTTTGGGTGTTAGTGGTCACTGATGGTGGTGCGTAATTAGTGCTACTTAGTATGATTTTATGCCCCCCACTGCAACGCGGGTGGCTTAATACTAGTTATTAACTAAAAATTAACTAGAATTGGGGTTTGTTATACAAAGTGGGGGCACAATTCATAATTTTTAAATATGATGGGGGCACTTGTAAACAATCTGGAGTGCACAAATATGAAGTGTCTTGGCATTTGCAACTTATTTTTACAATTGATTTATTTTTTTAAATAGTTTATATTCTTGTTACGTCAAATTAAACATTGTTTGATTACATTAATTCTTATTATTTGTTATTTTTCTATGTATTAATTTCTGTTATTTTCTATTTTTCTATCATGAGTTTCCGTTTATATTATTTGTTTTAAGTAAACTATGTTATAGAACAATGTCCTGTCTCTGTTACTAATAAAGATGTAATCAATCATTTTCAAGACATTAAAAACATAAAAGACGATTGTCATATGTACCCTTTTTCTATAACATTTAACTAATTGTATTTTTAATTACATTTAGCAGTTCTAATATTATTTTACCATAACTGTTGTTTTTATTGACCTCACCCATTTTTATCACCTCATTTTTTGCCCCCCTACCAAAAATTTTTGTATCCATCCCTGTTCAGTCATACATATAGTGTATTTAAAGGTATCTACGATCATTCTCCATCTTTAATGCTTCAAATATACATTTAAAACAAAGTTATCAAGAAAATGGTTTTAAGAGATAATGAAATCATATTAGTTTTCTCGTTGCACATAAAATAAGGATTTGGATATTGGAACACCCCGACTTTCAAAATCAACACCCGACCACCATATTAGGTGGTGAATGGGTTCATACGCCACGTATAGGGCAAAAAACATTTCTGACAAAGATCTGTTAGACGGGGTGTCATTTCGATGCCGACGGAGGCTATACGCGGCGTATGGACCCGTTTGCCACGTATGACTTCATTTTTTTAGCCTTAACTCAGCGTATACGCATGTGACACCCTTAACGCTCTATAGGTTAAGGGCGTTTTTATTTTTGTTACTTATTTTTACATCTATTTTTATTGTAAATAAACAAATAAATTTACGTCGATTAGTTCTATGCTATGTTATTATTATTTTTTTGTAATTTGCTTAACTGACGAATATATAAATAATTTTACATTGAATTGTTAACATAAATATAAAAAAATACTTGATATAATAGTCATAAAAATGACGAACACAAAAATTTAAAAATATAAACGAACACATTAACAACACATTATCGAACGTTCACGAATGAACATTAACAAACATAAACGAACACATTATCGAACTTTCATAAACATAAATGAACGAATGCGGCTTGTCTCATGTTCGTTCATTTAACTAAACGAACAAAATTTTCTTGTTCGTGTTCGTTCATTTACTAAACAAACAAACATAAACGAACTTCCCGCCGCACGGTTCACGAACTATTCGCTGAACGTTCAGTTCGTTTGCAGTCTTACATATAATATAAACATTCAAAATTAAACTGAACAATGAAGATAACAATACAAACATTAATATAAAATGATAATATAAATAACGAAGTTTTTAAAAACATAACAAAATAAAAGTTATAATAATAACAATTCATATCCTTTTAAATTTATGATGCTATAATAAGATTGAAATGCAATATAATATCATTAGTTTACCAAAAATTTAAACCTTATAATACTTGTTTCTTCCTACTTTGCATCCAAGATTTGTTGAGAGACACTACTAGCGTTTTGGAAGATGTGTACAAAGCTTCCACTTAAATTTTCGTGAATTCTTCTCCCTAAAATGATTAAGTAAAATTTGAACTTATTTGTTATAACTACTTCCATCTTTATGCAACAAATCTTAAGGCCTTTATACATTGAGACTGCATGACCATTTGTAATCAAGATCTCAAATAGCTAGCTTGTCAATCTGAATGCTTAAAAAACTACATATATATTAAAAATTGAATTATTATTAGAATTGTGAAAGTTAATACCACTTTATCAAATGCATTAGTCATTTTGAAATGCCTATGTTGAGGTACCTAAATATAAACTAATAAGTACCTATTAGTCTGTTACAGGATTTATTTCTGCCGGTTTGTATTATCTTACGCTTTGTCAACAATATTAGATCTGAACTCTCAACCAAGATACAGAGACAACAAGGAGCATAACCTCAAAGAACTCTCATAAATCGTACAAAAATAAGGATCCAAATACTAGAGAAGACAAAACTACCAGAATCATCAATATGATGATCTGGAACAATACTATCCTACTAAATTAAAGTGCGATAATCAATGATTTAGTGTGTATTATGAAAAGAATATAGAATTTAATAAGACAATAAAGATATAATCAAAATATTTCGAACCAGATTTAGGCGTGCCCGTGAGATAGAAATGATTTATGATTCCGGCCTCCTTATAATAAACACATGAAATCAACTTGCACGTAAACTGTCATGCTATATATATTGTGTTGTTCTACGACCACCACCGATATTTACAGCCGCTTGACGAAGGAGAAACTTAGACTTCGATTTGCCTTCTTCCATCACTTTAGCTACCTTTCGATTCTTTATCTAGGTTTCTAAATTGAACCCATAAATTTAGATGGAGTCCAAGCAAATTTCTCATTATCAGTCCTCAAGATATCAGTCGTTTATTACTGAAAAACTAGAAGCTTATAATAAATATGAACTCAATGAGCTCCAAGGGAGACAAATACGAGCATGTTTCCATGGCTGGATGATTCTGTCCAACAATCTAGACAACAATGTCATGTGGTCTATTTGGAACCCGCTCACCTCTGAATTCATTTGTCTCCCACCTTTGATTAACGAAAAAGGAGATTTTTACGAATGTTGTTTGTCATCTCCACCTTATGATCCAGGTTCAATCCTTCTATTAACGACGACTATAACTCCTAACATTATTTTTTGTCGACTAGACTCTAAGGAAAAGATATTAAAATGGTCTGAAATGTCATACGCTAAACAAATCCAAAGCATGAGTGGCCTAGATGGTTGTTTTCTAGAATGTCCAACTTGTTACAACGGCAAGGTATATGCCATGACCACGGATCCTTATTATGATTTTGTCATACAGGTTGACATTGTGATGAATGATAACGAAGTTGTGATAAGTATATTACCGTTGGTGAGTATCCCACTCCGAGGCCATTCATATACTCGTTTCCCTTCTCGTAATAATTTTTGCACCATTCGTTATTTTCTTAAAGGATCTTGTACGGATTTGTTCTTCATTAAATTGTATTTTAAGAATAAAAAGAGGATTGGCGAGTTGTTTTTATTTAAACTTGAAATGACTAGTAAGGTGTGGGAGGAAATTGAAGACCTCAAAAATGCCATGTTTTTCCTCGAATATGCTAGTGATAATTCATACTCGTTATTTTATAAGTATGCGGTTACCTCTGAGATAGGAGGTTATGTACATATTCTTGGTTGGATGGACAACATAATATACTCATTCCATGCTAAAGATAGAACTCTCTCTTTATCTTCAACGCATTGTATCATACGAGAAAGCCAAGTGTTAGTATGGGCAATGCTTGAATGCAGGTATCGTGTGTATGCATTGAAGGTATATATTTGTATTTTAATTTGAAACTTTTTACTTAATATCATATTTTAATTAGGTTAGAAGTTGATCATCATGAATTGACGCAAGAAGAAGAACATGCTAAGGACAACGAGATAGTCATAAGACTTGTTAAGCATGATAAGAAAGAATTTGATAGCGCAACAAGTGAGTCACATCTACTAAATATACCATTCCATATGTTGGAAATGGTTATGGAGCACTGTGTTGGTATTGAGTACATGAACTTCCGTGCTACATGCAAACGTTGTCATTTAGCAGCACCTTTGATTCAATGGAGAAACAAACCAAACTTAAGGAGATTGAAGACATATTCAGTAGCTTCACCATGGTTAATGGTGTTAGATAATTATCAAGGAATTTTTACTTTTATAGATCCTATATGCGGTGGCAAGTATTTTATAAAAATACCCCAAGAATTCAAAGCACCCCGAGAACGTAACAATGATTGTGAGATATTATGTTCAAGGTATGGTTGGTTATTATTGGTGATTAAAGGAATAGAGTTGGTGTTCTTTAACCCATTTACAGGTAATATGCTTAAGCTTCCATTTTTGGGTGTTTGTTTAGGAAGCATTTGTTTCTCAGCACCACCTACGTCCCCTGATTGTGTGGTTGTTGGATTTGCAACAAGGCCTTGGCATGTCTACATTCATTATATGTCTAAAAAACCATCTTTATGGCATATATCTCAATTGAATTTTGGCACAAATGATCCATACTCTTTTCACTTTCCAATATTCGGTGGTGGAGATATTTATGCCTTGTGTAATGATGAAAGAATTGTAGCTTTTCGAGACATTATTGAAGAAGATTACTCATGGGAGATTGTTAAAGACAAAACCCCTAAAACTTATTGTAGATCTCCATTTAGATACTTTCTATCAAAATGTGATCAACATCTTTTGCTTGTTATTGTTAATGAGTTTGGAGAATCTGTTGAGGTGTTTCAACTAAATGATTCTACCAAAGAATGGGAGAAACTTGATGGTTTAGGAACACATATGATTTATATTTCTGATACATCATGTATTTGTCTTGAAGCCATATCACCACAAATGGAAAACAAGATATACTTTCCCAAGATATCGCAAAACGAGGACGTGAAGATCGTATTTTATTCTCTTGAGACACGCATGTATCACACATTTGATGGAACAAACATCCAAGAAGTTTTTGGTGCTCTTTTATTTGGATCTAAAGAACATACTCACCCTCATACATGGATTGAACCAAGTTGGACATAAAAACAGTATGTGGGATGCAATTTCTAAGTTATTTATGTATTTGTTTAATTCTAATACATAATAGATATGATTTCCATTATCTAAAGAGAACTCGTGTGCATATACACCAAGGTGTTGACAAAGTTTCAAAAGAACTGATTTTGTTTTCTCTTGTGCATATTTGTTTAAATTTAATCATTTTTATAGTGTTTGGTATGCGTGAATATAAGCTGGAATGGAATGAGTCATTCTAGTAGAATGAAAAAACGACGTCATTGCTAAACACGTAATAATGGAATAAGCCATTACATAAGAAATGTGATTTATTGCTATTAGTGATTTTCATTCATTACGAGGTAGGTTTTTTTCATTCCTTTAAGAAAGGACGTGGTAAGATGAATTACACAAGTATGAGATATACTAAGTTTGAATTTATAGAATGTGGTGATGTGATGATAATAATGATTCAAACTTCACTAAAGCAACAAAGAAAAGTACGTAGATCGAATATATGATGAGTGTTGTAAGATGAATTACACAAGTATGATATATACTAAGAAACTTCATTTGAAGTTATCATAAAAATTCACAAGTGTGGACAAATCTATATATGAAAGCAACATATATTATCTTTAATTAATTTAGCTAAATTAATTCTGAAAGATCTAGATGTAGATGTGTCTACTATTTTAATATTGTTAGAGCTATGTGGATGATTTTTCTTTCGTTTGGGAAAGTATCATAGTTATACATAGCTTAAAGGGAACAACAATACATGTGTGCCAATAACTCCAGACAAACTTTATAAATTGCATATTATTCGGTAGCAATGTGTTTGACTTTGTCTTAATGTAATATTGATTGTAGACGAGACTCAGTTATCTTGTTAATGATAAATGTGTTCATCAAAGTGAATTGAATCAAGACTTATTACTAAGTCTTTATAAGTAAAAGGGAAGATAGTGCCCTTTGCACTTCGCACACTTGCACTGCTGTGCTTGAAAGTCGGCTGAGTAGTTTTGAAAGATGCTACCGAGATCTTGGTCTTAACTCAATGCCAACTACTGAAGTGTGTGTACACTAGATTGGTACCGAGCTTGCCTTTGAGTTGCTACCAACCTATTATGGTAATGTCGAGTTCTGGCAGTTGCTACCGACTGGCTACTGCTGAGTTGGTGCTGAGGCGGCTACCGGGTCCAGCGTTATGGTTGGTGACTTGCCTGTGGATGAGAGGTTTAAAGGAAAACGAGTTATGTTCCTAAACTGAATAATAACGAATAAGTTTCATGATTTGTCTAAAATAAGATATGAATATGGACAAGGAATGGTGTATTATTTCTTAAAGCTATGAAGGATCAGAATGATACATCTTCAATTCAAATGCTAGAGTACTATAGTCTAAAGCATTCTAGCCTAGTACTTATCAATTATAATGCTCTAAGGAGGTCAATTATGCATAGAAAAAGTTGAAAGAGGGTATCATTCGATTCAAGGAGGTTGATATAACCTATGGAAAACTTAACTAACTAGATACTGTTATCTAGTATACAAAGTCTAATGAGGAGGATTTAGTTTTCTAGGTTTGTCCGATAGCAAACCTCATTTTGAAATCAAATTGCAAAAAATGTGGGAGAGAGGCCATTTTAGAAACAATCCTTTAGGGTATATAAAAATGGTTTTGTAAGAATTTTTCTCAAACCTATTTAAAAAGGGAGAACCTTTCATTACCTCATATGAATGTTATTCAATAAAGTCATATCTCGACGGGAGAGTGAGATGTTTGGGTGTGACTTTTAGCTCAGAACACATTGATTACCAAGTAAATGCAACAAGTAATATGATAAATAATATAACATAACATTTCATAGATTTAGGTAGATATGAGCACGGGTACATTATATTTTATACAAAACTTGTCTATATAAGACCTTTACAAAATTTAACATAACCCTAGTGATCTGGTTGTCGAGACTCGATCAAAAACAATTTATTTTATCGGTATTATATACCTTTATTGCATAAGAGTAAGTAAGGTCGTCTCCTCAGGGAATATGTAGAAAGTATTTAATTAACGTGACTCGATTAACTAAAAGACTCAAAATTTGTAATCAAATATTGAAACTTTAAATGGATTAGTATGAAAAAGTGCATATGTAAGGCCCTGTTCCCGGGACACTCACAGTTGGTCGATCATCGCACATAAAACATAAATTTATATTAACTTAAATAATCGTTACAGCGGAAACATTAAAAACGTCATTTCATTTCATTATAAAATCTTTTGCAAAATAATTCATCGTTATCACATTAAAAAATACTTGTTGCATTACACCACAAAAGCATTATAAAAATGGATGTCATCCAAAAAGAGCCAAATAGCCTCACCGTGCCATCCTCAGCAACATTTACCTGCCAACTGGAAAATGCATAAAAAGTCAGCATTGCTGAGTGAGTTCTAGTTTTATAAAAACATTATGTTACCTTTCATTCATTAAAAAATTTTTTTACTATCGCACGTGATCACACATCATACGTACATCAAGGTAATAATCATTATCTTCATTATCGTTCATTTCGTACATTTCGCACATTTCGTACTTATCGCACTTTTCGTACTTTTATTATCTTTCACTTCTGTCTAGGTCCCGTACTTAACCCCCCCTCTTGAGCACAAAGCTATATCATCTAGGGTTAAGCAACAAGGACCCCATATTGCACATATCGCACGTATCGCACGTATGGAGTAGTCACATAGACTAACTCCCCCTGTGTGTGAACCCTTAAGGGTTAGCCAAGATCGCACGCCGTAAACACACAGTTGAGCTGACAACTCTGAACGAGTTGTGAACCTCCTTTCATTTGCTTGCAAGACTTTTCATTCATTCATTATGTTCCACTTTCATTATCTTAAATCTTTCACTTCATTACGTTCATTAACAATATCACACTACGTAAAGTCACATCATCATACGTAACAGGGAACATAACAAAACATAACATGCAATCATACATAATCATCAAACATCATCAATCGCACATCCTCGTACATAGGCATCAATCATACATCACCCAACACACTATCCGAATCCGAATCCAAAATTTTAGATATCCGAATTTTGGATTTTCGGATATTTCGGATTCGGTTTCGGATTCGGATATTTTTGAACACCCCTGTGTCAAGTGACTAAGAGTTCTAATCTCATATTATAAATTGATGTATGTTTAATGAGTGTATAACTTAATCATTCTGAAAAAAAATTGATGTATGTTTAATGAGTGTGTAACTTAATCATATCCATAAAAATCTATTTACATGTATGTGAGAAAAGAAATTATATATAACATTCTAAACTATTTAAATATTACAATCTGTCAATTTTAGGCACAAAATTGTCTGTCATAATTAATGCGTTACGAAACTATTATAAATTAAATCACACACGACATAAATTTCGACAAAGCATTACCAACGTATTCTCATCGGTAATCATCCATCGGTGATGATCGATAGGGCATGCATTTTCATAAAAGTTTCATGTGTAAAAACAAAATAGAATTTGGTCACAGTGATACATATTGCAAGTCAATCCTTATATATCAATTATATAAGTACAAAACTAATTTTACATTTATCCCGCATAACACTAAGGTATATATTCAAACTGATTGTTCTAGTGGCATTCAATTACCGTTTTACCAATAACCGTACATTATACTTTAATATTAGTAAATAACCGTACATTATACTTTCAAATATTAAGTACTAATTATTAATGTAAGGCCCCGATCCAGGGACGCTTACAGCTGGTCGATTATCGCACATAAAACATATAATTACATTTAACCTTCATAAAACATCGCAGCGGAACATTAAAATAACTTTTCATTTCCTCATAAATGATTTTGCAAGTTAATACAATCAATCATTTCAAAACATCGTTCGTTCGCATTACAATGCAAAAACATTAATCAGAGGAATGCCATCCAAAAGAGCCAAGTAGCCGCCCCGTGCCATCCTCAGTAACCTTACTTGCCAACTAGAAAATTCATAAAAAGTCAGCATTGCTGAGTGAGTTCTAGTTTTATAAAAACATTGCATTACCTTCCATTCATTAAAACATTTTCATTACTATCGCACGTGATCACACATCATACATACATCAAGGTAATAATTATTATCTTCATCATCATTCGTTTGGTACATCTCGCACATCTCGCACATATCGCACGTATCGCCCGTATCGCACATATTGCACATATCACACGTATCACACATATCGCACGTATCACACAAATCGCACGTATGGAGTGGTCACTAGGACAGACTCCCCCTATGTGTGTGAACTCTTATGGGTTCGCCAAGATCGCATGTTGTATAACACACAGTAATTAGGAAATCACACATTATTGGAGCAGTCACCAAGACTGAACTCTTACTGTGTGTATGAACCCTTATGAGTTAGCCAAAATCGCACGCTGTAGATACACACATAGTTGAACACTCCCCCTATGTGTGAACTCTTATGGGTTAGCCAAAATCGCACGTTGTATGACACACAGTAATTAGGAAATCACACGTTATTGGAGCAGTCACCGAGAGTGAACTCTTACTGTGTGTATGAACCCTTATGAGTTAGCCGAAATCGCACGCTGTAGGCACACACAAGGTAACAACTCTCAATGAGTTGTGAACCTCCCTTCAGTTGCTTGCAAGACTTTTCATTACTTTCTCTTTCATTAATACATGCATTCATTCATTATGTTCCTCTTTCACTATCTTAAATCTTTCGCTTCGTTAAGATAATACTTTACGTTCATTAACAATATCACACCACGTAAAGTCACATCATCACACGTAATAGAGAACATAACAGAACATAACATGCAATTATACATAAACATAACATCATCAATCACACATCATCAATCACACCTCATCATACATTCATAATATACATCATACATACCATCATGCATAAGCATCAATCATACATCATAACATCATCATGCAATGCTCATCACATCATCTATGACCTCAAAAGTCAACTTACATGAACCCCCGGGAACCTCCCAAGTCAAAGCCTACATTTCACTTTTTCCCCAAAAAGTCAGAAAATATTCTAAGTGTTCATTCGCATTTCCCTTTTTGTTCATCCGCATTTCTTTTACTCATCCGCATTTGTCAATGCTCATCCGCATTTGTCCACCCGCATTGACTTTACTCATCCGCATTTGTTCAGTCGCATGAACTTATCCACATTTGTTCATCCGCATTGACTTTAACTCATCCGCATTTGTCAATGCTCATCCGCATTTGTTCATCCGCATTAACTTTACTCATCCACATTTGTTCAGTCGCATGAACTTATCCACATTTGTTCATTCGCATGACTTACTCATCTGCATTAACTGTTCATCCGCATTTGTTGTTCAATCGCATGAAGTTACTCATCCGCATTAACTGTTCATCCGCATTTGTTGTTCAATCGCATGAACTTACTCATCCGCATTAGCTGTTCATCCGCATTTGTTGTTCAATCGCATGAACTTACTCATCCGCATTAACTGTTCATCCGCATTTGTTCACACTTAGACTTTCTCATCCACATTGACTTTCCATCTGCATTGACTTTCCATCCGCATTGACTTTCCATCCGCATTTGTCAACACTTAAGCAGTTTTTTCTAAACTTAGGCGTATGAACTACTGTTTGGGCGCATGAGCAGCCTAGGGCACACTATTCATCAGATTCAGTCCCCAAACATCATCTATCATATTCTAAGCTTAAATCATGCATTCTAAGCCTTAGGAACACAACCATAACATCATCAAGCATGAACATAATTCAAAATCACACCATACCCGCAACATACACACATTCAAACATACGGGTTTGTAACCCAGTTTTATAAAAACATACATTCATGCATTTCCAGCCCCAAAATCAGTTAAAAACAGTAAAAGAGGGGTTCTAGGACTCACCTTTGCAGCTCTTGAGTATGGCTTCTTCCAAACTCGTTTGAAATTGAGTTCAACCACCTAGAAACCCACTAAAAATACACACCCGAACACACACACAACACACATAAGCATACAACCGAGGCAAGGCCAGTTAAGAACACTTAAAAATTATGAATTTCTTACCTTGAATTCGAACTTCTTCTTCTTGTTCTTCAAGAACCGAAACCTTCTGCTCTGCTACTCTCTCTCTCTAAAATCCGAGAATTGTGTGGGTGTAGAAAGAGTGATGGACGACCATCACCTTTTACACCCACTTTTTCAAACCTTTTGTCCTTTTAACACTTTTTACCCTTCAACTTGGGTAAAATATATTTTCTTTCTTTTTCTTAACTTTATTCTTCTTTCTTTGACTAAAAAAAATAACCGGGTGTTACAAGTCCACCCCTCTTATATAGGTTTCGTCTCCGAAACCTGTTATTCCTCGAACAAATGTGGGTAATGTTGTCTCAACTCTTCTTTAGTCTCCCACTTAGACTCAGATCCCTTTCTGTGCTTCCATTGTACATGCACCAAGGGAACCACTTTATTTCTTAACTTCTTCTCTTTATGATCAATGATCGCCACTGGTTGTTGCACATAATTGAGCTGTTCATCTACCTCGATATCCTCCAGTGGTACAACCATATCCTCGTCTGCTAAACATTTCCTCAGATGAGATACATGGAATGTCGAGTGAATTCCACTTAACTCATTAGGTAACTCCAAACTATAGGCCACCTCTCCTACTCTAGCAATGATTCGGAAAGGCCCTATGTATCTCGGGCTCAATTTGCCCCGCTTTCTGAACCGAATGATACCCTTCCAAGGTGAGACTTTCAACATAACCCTGTCACCCACCTGGAACTCAATCGGTTTGCGTCGTTTATGAGCATACGACTTCTGTCTATCTTTGGATGCCTTCATGAAGGCTTTGATCTTTTCAAGCTTCTTAGTCATAGCCTCGATCACCTCGACGCTCCCTAACTCTTTCTGACCAATATCACCCCAACAGACGGGTGTTCTACATCTCCTACCATATAGCATCTCATAAGTAGGCATACCAATGCTGGCATGATAACTGTTATTATATGAGAACTCAGCAAGCGGTAAGTGGTCATCCCAACTTCCTCTGAAATCAATGACACATGCCCGAAGCATATCTTCCAATGTCTGAATGGTCCTTTCTGACTGACCATCCGTTTGGGGATGATAAGTCATGCTAATATGTAACCTCGTCCCCATCGCGTCGTGGAATTTCTTCCAAAATTTAGATGTAAACCGGGTGTCACAATCAGACAGAATAGACACCGGCACACCATGACGAGTTACAATTTTCTTGATGAATAGATCCGCCAACCTTTCGGATGAATATGTCTCGCGGATCGGTAGGAAGTGAGCACTCTTCGTCAAACGGTCAACTATCACCCATATGGCATCATACCCTTTCGGGGTACGTGGTAGATTCGTAATAAAATCCATGGTGATATGCTCCCACTTCCACTCCGGTATATCCAAAGGTTGGATCTTCCCGCACGGCTTTTGGTGCTCTGTCTTCACTTGTAAACAAGTAAGGCATTTACTCACATACTCCACCACATCACGCTTCATACCCGACCACCAATAATCTTTCTTCATGTCTTGGTATATCTTTGTAGCACCAGGATGAATAGAGTACCGAGTCTTGTGAGCTTCATCCATAATCTTCACGTGTAGATCCCTAAAACGAGGAATTCACATTCATCCAAATCGGGTTCTAACACCAAGTGTGTTTTCACCCAATTCCGCAACCAGACCTCTCATTCTTTCGGAGTTAAGATGATCTTCTTTCAATGCCTCATCCTGAAACTCCTTAACTTGCTTCATCACATCGGAGGTCATGATCAACTGGTAAGCTTTCACCCGAATCGGCTCGGGTCTCTCCTTCCGGCTAAGGGCATCCGCCACCACGTTGGCTTTGCCCGGATGGTAATGGATCTCGCAATCGTAGTCTTTTAAGAGTTCCAACCATCTCCTCTGCCTCATATTCAGGTCCTTCTACTCGAAGAAGTACTTCAAGCTCTTATGGTCGGTGAATATGGTGCACTTTGTACCGTATAGGTGGTGCACTTATTCAGCTCACGGTAGTCGATACACATCCTCTTGCTACCGTCTTTCTTCTTCACAACTAAGATCGGAGCACCCCAAGGAGAGATACTCGGCCTAATAAACCCCTTATCAAGCAGCTCTTGCAATTGCTCCATCAGCTCTTTCATCTCAGTCGGAGCCAACCGATACAGTGCCTTAGCAACAGGTTGGGCACCCGGTATCAGATCAATCTAAAACTCGATCTCGCGGTTTGGTGGCACTCCTAGTAGGTCTTCGGGAAATACATCTGGAAAGTCACACACTCCCGGTACGTCGGTCAGTTGTGGTGTTGGCGTATCCACATCCTTCACGTAGGCCAAGTATGCACTACATCCACACCTTATGCACTTTCCTGCTACCACCATCGAAATCACTTTCGGAATCGTAGTGACTCGATCACCATAAACCGTCACCGTACTCCCGTCAGGCGCTGTCAATCGAATCATCTTCTTGCGACACACAATTATTCGCCTCGTAATCCGCCAACCAATCCATTCCTAGGACTATGTCAAACCCGCCTAAGGTCATCACAAATGGTATAACAGGAAACTTGTGACCTTCTAGTTCTATGTCACAACCCTCTATCATCTTAGAAATCCGGGTAGACCCTCCTATGGCAGTTTCTACATCAAAGGGCGCATTTACACTCCTACTACTAACAGGCAGTTAGCACATAAAGCAGCAGAAATAAATCTTTTACTAGCACTAGAATCAAATAACACAGAGGCTAAAGTTTGGTTTACTAGAAACGTACCTGACACAACATCAGGGTCCGTCCTAGCCTCCTCATGCGTCATCTAAATGCTCTGGCACTTGCCCTCTACCCTTCTCCTCTAGTCTTATTGACTCCCGAACCCTCAGCCCTCGGCTTCTTGCTATCCCTGCTCATGTGGCCTTCCTCACCACAAGAATAACACCTCCTCACACCGCAGTTCTTCGCCACATGTCTGGTTCTTCCGCAATGGAAACAGACATTGGTCCCCAATCTACATTCCTCGGGGTGTTTTTGTCCACACTTGACACACTGCAGTTCTTCGCCACATGTCCTGTTCTTCCGCAATGGAAACAGACCCTGCACCGGATGTGACCACACGCCGGTCATCCACCCGTGCCTTCTTGTTATTCGTTGGGGCACCACCCCGACCAAACCTTTTTCCATTCCAATTCCGGTCACTGCTACCTTTCTTGTTCACCTCAATCGCGGTCGTCTCCTTCACCGCCCTAATTACCTCAGTCACCATAGACGGCAGAATCGCCTGTATGACCTGTTTAACTCCCTCGACAACAGCCTCTTTCAATGTGGTCCTCAGACTAGGACTATCATCACCGCCTTCCGGGTGATGGATCTTGGACTCTTCGAGTGCCGTTTCAGCATCCCTAGCCATGCTTCTCGTGACACGCGGTCCAGCACCACGTCCACCACAACCTTCACCTGACGAAACCTTCGAAGATCTACTACCGGCCATCCTCAACAGACACTAAAAGATTCAAACACCAACACGGTCATTCAAGGGAACAGCTTAGTTTATGTCAAATATAGTAAGTCCCTAATTACAGTGGCCAGTTATGATTAGCCACTTACTTTACTCTTCATATCCCAAGCATTTTCTATCCTGACTACATCAGTATCTAAATCTATAAGCAACACATAAACCACATAACATGCGCACAAAATGCCGGTTAACATTAAGAAAATACTTGATGGCACGTAGCTACTCGGACTGGCATCCCTTCCCTTTCCGTCCCATTCTCAGTTTAAGTTTAGGTTTATTTTGATAATTTACCCGTTTCACTTAAATTTGGGCTCTGATACCAACTTGTAAGGCCCCGATCCCGGGACGCTTACAGCTGGTCGATCATCGCATATAAAACATATAATTACATTTAACCTTCATAAAATATCGCAGCGGAACATTAAAATAACTTTTCATTTCATCATAAATGATTTTGCAAGTTAATACAATCATTCATTTCAAAACATCGTTCGTTCGCATTACAACACAAAAACATTAATCAGAGGAATTCCATCCAAAAGAGCCAAGTAGCCGCCCCGTGCCATCCTCAGCATCTTTACCTGCCAACTGGAAAATGCATAAAAAGTCAGCATTGCTGAGTGAGTTCTAGTTTTATAAAAACATTGCATTACCTTCCATTCGTTAAAACATTTTCATTACTATCGCACGTGATCACACATCATACATACATTAAGGTAATAATTATAATCTTCATCATCGTTCGTTTGGTACATTTCGCACATCTCGCACATATCGCACGTATCACCCGTATCGCACATATCGCACATATCGCACATATTGCACCTATCGCACGTATCGCACATATCGCACGTCTCGCACATATCGCACGTATGGAGTGGTCACTAGGACAGACTCCCCCTATGTGTGTGAACTCTTATGGGTTCGCCAAGATCGCACGCTGTATAACACACAGTAATTAGGAAATCGCACGTTATTGGAGCAGTCACCAAGACTGAACTCTTACTGTGTGTATGAACCCTTATGAGTTAGCCAAAATCGCACGTTGTAGATACACACATAGTTGGACACTCCCCCTGTGTGTGTGAACTCTTAATGGGTTAGCCAAAATCGCACGCTGTATGACACACAATAATTAGGAAAGCGCACGTTATTGGAGCAATGACCGCGTCTGAACTCTTACTGTGTGTATGAACCCTTATGAGTTAGCCAAAATCGCACGCTGTAGGCACACACAAGGTAACAACTCTCAATGAGTTGTGAACCTCCCTTCAGTTGCTTGCAAGATTTTTCATTACTTTCTCTTTCATTAATGCATGCAGTCATTCATTATGTTCCTCTTTCATTATCTTAAATCTTTCACTTCGTTAAGATAAAACTTTACGTTCATTAACAATATCACACCACGTGAAGTCATATCATCACACGTAATAGGGAACATAACAGAACAAAACATGCAATTATACATAAACATCAACATCATCAATCACACATCATCATACATGCATAATATACATCATACATACCATCATGCATAAGCGTCAATCATACATCATAACATCATCATGCAATGCCCATCACATCATCTATGACCTCAAAAGTCAACTTACATGAACCCCCGGGAACCTCCCAAGTCAAAGCCTACATTTCACTTTTTCCCCAAAAAGTCAGAAAATATTCTAAGTGTTCATCCGCATTTCCCTTTTTGTTCATCCACATTTCTTTTAGTCATCCGCATTTGTCAATGCTCACCCGCATTTGTCCATCCGTATTGACTTTACTCATCCGCATTTGTTCAGTCGCATGAACTTATCCATATTTGTTCATCCACATTGACTTTAACTCATCCGCATTTGTCAATGCTCATCCGCATTTGTTCATCTGCATTAACTTTACTCACCCGCATTTGTTCAGTCGCATGAACTTATCCACATTTGTTCATTCCCATGACTTACTCATCCACATTAACTATTCATCCGCATTTGTTGTCCAATCGCATGAACTTACTCATCCGCATTAACTGTTCATCCGCATTTGTTGTTCATGTGCATGAACTTACTCATTCGCATTAACTGTTCATCCGCATTTGTTGTTCAATCGCATGAACTTACTCATCCACATTAACTATTCATCCGCATTTGTTTACACTTAGACTTTGTCATCCGCATTGACTTTCCATCCGCATTGACTTTCCATCCGCATTTGTCAACACTTAAGCAGTTTTTTCTAAACTTAGGCGTATGAACTACTGTTTGGGCGCATGAGCAGCCTAGGGCACACTATTCATCAGATTCAGTCCCCAAACCTCATCTATCTTGTTCTAAGCTTAAATCATGCATTCTAAGCCTTAGGAACACAACATAACATTATCAAGCATGAACATAGTTCAAAATCACACCATACCCGCAACATACACACATTCAAGCATACGAGTATGAAACCCAGTTTTATAAAAACATACATTCATGCATTTCTAGCCCCAAAATCAGTTAACAACCAGTAAAAGATGGGTTCTAGGACTCACCTTTGCAGCTCTTGAGTATGGCTTCTTCCAAACTCGTTTGAAATTGAGTTCAACCACCTAGAAACCCACTAAAAACACACACCCGAACACACATACAACACACATAGGCACACAACAGAGGCAAGGCCAGTTAAGAACACTTAAAAACCATGAATTTCTTACCTTGAATTCGAACTTCTTCTTCTTGTTCTTCAAGAACCGAAACCTTCTGCTCTGCTACTCTCTCTCTCTAAAATCCGAGAATTGTGTGGGTGTAGAAAGAGTGACGGGCGGCCATCACTTTTTACACCCACTTTTTCAAACCTTTTGTCCTTTTGACACTTTTTACCCTTCAACTTGGGTAAAATATCTTTTCTTTCTTTTTCTTCACTTTATTCTTCTTTCTTTGACTAAAAAAATAACCGGGTGTTACAATTAAAATGCAATATAATATCATAAGTTTACCAAAAATTAAAACCTTATAATACTTGCTTCTTCCTATTTTCTTCCTACTTGGCATCCAAGATTTGTTGAGGGACACTACTAGCATTTTGGAAGATGTGTACAAAGCTTCCACGTAAATTTTCGTGAATTCTTCTCCCTAAAACGATTAAGTAAAATTTGAAGTTATTTGTTATTACTACTTCCATCATTATGCAACAAATCATAAGGCCTTTATACATTGAGAGTCCATGACCATTTATAGTCAAGATCTCGATCAAATTGCTAACTTGTTAATTTGAATGCTTAAAAAACTACATATATATTAAAAAATTGAATTATTATTAGAATTGTGAAAGTTAATACCACTTTATCAAATGTATTAGTCATTTTAAAAGGGAGTAGACACCCCAATATTTTAAATCAACACCCTAAAATTTCTATATAGGTCATATAGCCCCATACACGTCGTATAGGAGGGTCGTATGGCCCTATACGGAGCGTATAACCCCTCTGACAGCCCTCTGAATTTTTACTCGTAGTAAGTGTCGAGATTTGCTATACGTGTCATATAGCCTATATGTGTCGTATATGGGGTTTATATAGGGCTATATGGACGTATAACTATCTGACAGCCCACTAAATTTTACTCAGTTTCAGTATATTCGACCCTATATGCTGCGTATGGACCCATATGCGGTGTATAGAGGTGTCGATGTATATGGGTGGGTGTCTATTTATTAGGACGCTTTTGAAATGTCTATGTAGAGGTACCTAAATATAAACTAATAAGTAACTATTACTATGTTACCGGATTTATTTCCGCCGGTTTGTATTATCTTGCGCTTTGTCAACAATATTAATTAGATCAGAACTCTCAACCAAGATACAAAGACAACAAGGAGCAGAACCTCAAAGAACTTTTATAAATCGTATAAAAGTAAGAATCCAGATACTAGAGAAAACAAAACTACCAAAATCATTAATATGATGATCTGGAACTATACTATCCTACTAAATTAAAGTGTGTTAATCAACGATTTATTATGTATTAAGAAAAGAATATAAAATTTAATAAGACAATAAAAATATAATCAAAATATTTCAAACCAGATTTAGGCGTGCCTGTGAGATAGAAATGATTTGTGATTCCTCCTTATAATAAACACATGAAATCAACTTGCACGTAAACTGTCATGCTATATATATTGTGTTGTTCTACGACCACCACCGATATTTACAGCCGCTTGATGAAGGAGAGACTTAGACTTCGATTTTCCTTCTTCCATCACTTTAGCTACCTTTAGATTCTTTATCTAGGTTTCTAAGTTGAACCCATAAATTTAGATGGAGTCCAAGAAAATTTCTCATAATAAGTCCTTAAGATACCACTCGTTTCTTGCTGAAAAACTAGAAGCTTATAATAAATATGAGCTCAATGAGCTCCAAGGGAGACAAATACGAGCATGTTTCCACGGTTGGATGATTCTATCCAACCATGTAGACAACAATGTCATGTGGTCTATTTGGAACCCGCTCACCTCTGAATTCATTTCTCTCCCACCTTTGATTCACGAAAAAGGATTACGAATGTTGTTTGTCATCTCCACCTTATGATCAAGGTTCAGTCCTCCTATTGACGACAACTATAACTCCTAACATAATTTTTTGTCGACTAGACTCTAAGGAAAAGGTATTAAAATGGTCTAAAATGTCATACGCTAAACAAATCCAAAGCATGAGTGGCCTAGATGATTGTTTCCTAAAATGTCCGACTTGTTACAAGGGTAAGGTATATGCCATGACCACAGATCCTTGTTATGCTTTTGTCATACATGTTGACATTGTGATGAATGATAACGAAGTTTTGATAAGTCTATTACCGTTGGTGAGTATCCCACTCCGAGGTCATTCATATACCTGTTTCCCTTCTCGTAATAGTTTTTGCACCGTTTGTTATTTTCTTAAAGGATCTTGTACAGAATTGTTCTGCATTAAATTGTATTTTAAGAATAAAAAGAGGATTGGTGAGTTGTTTTTATTTAAACTTGAAATGACGAGTAAGGTGTGGGAGGAAATTGAAGACCTCGAAAATGCCATGTTTTTCCTCGAATATGCTAGTGATAATTCATACTCGTTATTCTACAAGTATGCGGTTACCTCTGAGATAGAAGGTTATGTACATATTCTTGGTTAGATGGACAACATAATACACTCATTCCATGCTAAAGATAGAACTCTCTCTTTATCTTCAACGCATTGTATCGTACGAGAAAGCCAAGTGTTAGTGTGGGCAATGCTTGAATGCAGGTATTATGTGTATGTGACAACCCTAAAAATATAGGATTTCATACGTTAATATATTTTAATAAACCATCATATTATTACGCTACATTTGGTTAGCTCATATAAATCATATAAGTTTATATGAGTATATGTGTGATGTACGTATGCATGTTTACATACATGTTTTACGTATGCATGTGACATCTTTTGTTAAATACATATGTATATTATATGTTTATGTGAATATATGTGTTACTCATCGCATGCATGCACAATCTTTTACGTATGCATGTATCCACATTCATAACCTTTTGATACCAAACATTACATGAACAAGAAACTCAACCACATAACACCAAACAAACACTAAGTGAACCAAAATATAATCCAACCAAACACCTCAATACAAAGGTAACATCAAGAGAACTTGGCATCAAAACAAAACTAAGTAAACCTTAAACACTTAAACACTAACTCAAGCCTCAATCTCGGACCATTAAAGGATTAAACCACCGATTAAAACTCTAAGCTTGGTGATTAACTATAACCGGCCAAGGACACCTCACCACCCCCATTAAACCGACACCTTGCATCTAAGGTTCCAAGAGCTTGACACCTAGATGACCTACACATAGCTTATTCATCAAGGCTAGGAGTAGCCATCATGATTATGCCCATTGAAGGAAATCGGCGAGACCCCCATTAAAACACAATCCGGTCACCTCCATTTCACCACAACCGAATACCACCTTCACATCTTTAAACCACACACCATCACACTCTCTACTCTCGGTCACTTCACAAAATCGCACACCACCACCCCATACTCCCTCGAAAACTCTCGGACATCCCATACCCGAAGATCACCATCATCTTTACACCATACCATCTCCCGGTCACCATCTCTTTAAACATCATCATTTTCACCTAACGGTCACCTCTACATCATTTCTTTTCTTTAAAGCTCTCGGTTACTACCTTAAAATCACCACAACCAAGCATCATCATCTTCCAATTAACCATTGCAAGAAGGACAAGACCTTGGAGCTCAAAGACAATCACCCAACTCAGTCCATCGAAGAAAGAAGCTACCATCAGCTATCATCACCCTCTCCCTCTGTCAAAATCAAGGTTCTAATCTCTAAACCATAATTAGTTAAGATTACAAAAGTTATACATGTGTTTAAATAAACACATGTGACTAACCCTTTTGATTTAACATTCAAGATTTTCATATATCTTAAAAACATATCTAACTTATTTTAAGACAATAAGAAAGCTTTAAGAATCTAAAATAAATAAAGTAAATCTTGATAATCAAATTTATAAGAGGAAATTATCAACAAAAGGGTTAAAAACCTAGATATAACTTGTTAAATTTAGTTTATTATGTTAATGACTATGATTGTGGGAACAAACAATAAAAAAATGTTTAGAATATTAAGAAATATAGTTCCGTAAATTTTGGTGCCATTTTTATAAGTAAATTAATTTATATAAATTATCTAAGTATTTAAAAGGAAAAATCATGCTGGAAGAACCAACCCTGGCAAATGTGTAGAAAAATTATATATTGATTATTACAATTTATAGGACTTACTGAAAAAGTTACGTGACCTAACTCAAAGATATGTTCAAGTTATGAATTTTTAAATGTTCTGCTAACTAAAAATCAGAAAAAATACTTAAGCTGTGAAATAAATTATGAGAAATTTACAGAAAATATAAAAGTTAGAATAGAACAGTCTGTGTAAAAATAAGAATTTTTGGACATATTCTGATATTTTTACTAAATATAGGTAAAATAAGAAAAATCGTAAAAATTGACTCTGCTATGACTTGGAATATATAAAAGTTTGGGAAACTGTAAACATTATGACAAGTATTCTGACCAAGTTTGGAAATTTTTAGAAGCCCGAAGGTATTTCTAATGAATTATTCAAATAATGTAAAATTTATAGAAAATAAACTATCAATAATGAGAAAAAGAAATTTTACTATATTATGCCTAATTTTAGAACCCACCTACTGTAAAAATTTCGTGATGTATGCATTAGTATAATTTCTGAAATAAATTTTATAGTTTGAGGTACTAAAAATGTTAAAGAAAATACATTTTTCTAAACTATAAATATTTTTGTTTATAGGTTATCATTGGGAGTAAGAGGTGAGATTCATAGCCCATTTTGATTTTTATAAACTTTTGGAGGAAAAAGCATACTATTGATTTTTATGATTGATGCAATATTTTTGAGATACACTGTCGTTTATGATACAACCATTAATTCGGATGTGGAACCGTTAGATAATATTGGTAGCGCTACTTAGGAAAATATTTCCTGCACCAACAGGATGAGTGTTGTGATGCTATATTATCTTATTTATGAATTATGTTATGACAGTTATGAACAATCTGATTATTATGTAAGGTTTGGTTGTATCTGATGCATCAATAATATTTTGTTTAAGATAAACCTGTGAACTCACCAACGTTGTGTTGACTATTTTGAGTATGCTTTTTCAGGAGTTCATCATGACTAACAGCTTAATGTTCTCTTTTGATGTGTATAATGGCTGGGGAGAGATAATGGGAAAAGTTTGTGTGAATCTGACAGTTAACCTGTATGACCTTAGTGTATCTGTGGATGCTCATTTCCATCGTCTCTGAAGATGTAGCTGTTAGATCTTTATGATGTAATAGGATTATGTTATTTCAAATTTTGACTATTATGATTTAATGTAATCCTAACTTTAATATTATGCTATGAATTATGTTATGTTTATGTGCTATCTGTTTGAAATTTGTGGATCAATGAGTTCTGAACAAACAAGTCACACCCTAAGCATTTCACGCTTCCGCCGGGATGTGACAGTGTATGCGTTGAAGGTATATATTTGTATTTTCATTTGAAACTTTTTACTTAATATCGTATTTTATTTAGGTTAGAAGTTGATCATCATGAATTGACGCAAGAAGAAGACCATGCTAAGGACAACGAGATAGTCATAAGACTTGTTAAGTGTGATAAGACAGAATTTGATAGCGCAACAAGTGAGTCACACCTACTAAATATTCCATTCCATATGTTGGAAATGGTTATGGAGCACTGTGTTGGTATTGAATACATGAACTTCCGTGCTACATGCAAACGTTGTCATTTAGCAGCACCTTTGATTCAATGGAGAAACAAAACAACATTAAGGAGATTGAAGACATATTCAGTAGCTTCACTATGGTTAATGGTGTTAGATAATTATCAAGGAATTTTTACTTTTATAGATCCTATATGTGGTGGCAAGTATTTTATAAAAATACCCCAAGAATTCAAAGCACCCCGAGAACGTAACAATGATTGTGAGATATTCTGTTCAAGGTATGGTTGGTTATTATTGGTGATTAAAGGAATCGAGTTGGTGTTCTTTAACCCATTTACAAGTAATATGCTTAAGCTTCCATTTTTGGGTCGTTGTTTAGGAAGCATTTGTTTCTCAGCACCACCTACTTCCCCTGATTGTGTGGTTGTTGGATTTGCAACAGGGCCTTGGCATGTCTACATTCACTATATGTCTCAAAAACCATCGTTATGGCATATATATCAATTGGATTTTGGCACTAATGATCCATACTCTTTTCACTTTCCAACATTCGGTGGTGGAGATATTTATGCCTTGTGTAATGATGAAAGAATTGATGCTTTTAGAGACATTGTTAAAGAAGATTACTCATGGGAGATTGTAAAAGACAAAACCCCTGAAAGTTGTTGCAGATCTCCATTTAGATACTTTCTATCAAAATGCGATCAACATCTTTTGGTTGTTATTGTTGATGAGTTTGGAGAATCTATTGAGGTGTTTCAACTAAATGATTCTATCAAAGAATGGGAGAAACTTGATGGTTTAGGAACACATATGATTTATATTTCTGAAACATCATGTATTTGTCTTGAAGCCAGATCACCACAAATGGAAAACAAGATCTACTTTCCCAAGATATCGCAAAACGAGGACGTGAAGATCGTATTTTATTCTCTTGAGACACACATGTATCACACATTTGATGGAACAAACATCCAAGAAGTTTTTGGTGCTATTTTATTTGAATCTAAAGAACATACTCACCCTCATACATGGATTGAACCAAGTTGGTCATAATCACAGTATGCGGGATGTAATTTTTAATTTATTTATGTATTTGTTTAATTCTGATATATAATATATATGATTTCCATTATCTACAGAGAACTCGTGTGCATATACACCAAGGTGTTGACAAAGTTTCAAAAGAACTGATTTTTTTTCTCTTGTGCTACAGGACGGGAGTCCTATCATTCTTTTGAAATTAATCATTGTTTATAGCGTTTGGTATGCGTGAATGTAAGCTAGAATGGAATGAGTCATTCTGCTAGAATGAAAAAAAAAGAAGTGTTTGTTAAACACGTAATAATGGAATGAGCCATTACATAAGGAATATGATTTATTTCTTTTAGTGATTTCCATTCATTATGAGGTAGGATACCTTTAAGAAATGAAAATTTTTTATTAATATACAAACCATGTACTGAACAACAACCCAACACCTGTTCACACCATGACTCGATCCACCACCGCCAACAATCACCACCACTGCTGCATTCCATACCTTTGTCTTTTTTATGTCTACATAAAAACACACGCTACTGATTGATTTCATTCTTATAAGATAACCAAACATGACAATGGCACATTAATGAACCATTTCATTTCATTGTCAATTTCATTACCTTGTCCATTCAATTTCTTCGTTCGTTCCTTTACCCAATACCAAATAGTATAATAACTTGAATCCATTCTTCAAAACTCCTCTCTCAACTCTAAACAATAAACAAACTTGTTTAACCTCCTAGTGAGAGACCAGACTTCTTTCGCAAGTTCTTTGTTAACATCAAACTTCTTATGAAGATTGAGATTATATAATATAGTGACAGGGACAATATAAATTAAATCGGTGCCAAAGACCCGATCAAATAAGAAGATAATTTGCTTATTTTATGATTCCTAGATATCTTATGTAACATCTACACATTTTTGAGAATATGGACCCGAGCCCGTTTTGTCTATTATATAAATCAAACATATTATTCAAACTATTTCTTTTATTTTGGTGAATTTAAGACAATAAACGTGTTATTTAACTAATTTTGTGAATTTGATGATTTAAATTACATTTAATATTCTCTTTAATAAATTTATAAACTTATGAGGTATTATATATGAGTTCTAATTATTATGTAAAAAAATAGACTTCGAAATTTCTATAAAATTATAAAGATATATAAATATATAAATACTAATATCAATTACAAGATTTTAACCATCTTAACAATTAAATTATAAAAAGAAAATTACAAGATTTATAATCTTTACAAAGTTCTTTTAAATATATAATTTGAGTAATTATTTAAATTTTGAATAATAAAGTTTGGGGTCAAATTTGTAATTCTTGAAACTTTATTTTAAAAGTTAGACATAAAATAATAACAACTTAAAATTTGAGGGTCCAAAGTGTAACTTGTTTTTAAAACCCAACCCAAACACCCGTCGGCTCCCTGTTCCGCTCACTACCTCCGGCCACCATCTCCAGCGACCCCCAAATCCACCAAAACGCTTAATTAAAATGCAATTAACCGAACCTTAACTATTGTTCATCAGTTTCCAACTTAAACCCATGTTTAATTGTGATTATTCGACCATTAACTCATGAAATCAAAACCGAAATCATCAATTCAATTCAATAACTCGTTGATCTTGAAACTATTCAAACTACATCTATTTGAATGAGGGGAAATGTTCTAATCGATCCCTTGAACCTATATGATTCACCAATTACTCATATAATACACACCCAAACTGATTTCAATCACCATCGATTACCATGTTCATCTTCGACCTGCAACACAATCGAGACTTATGATCGAAGCAACATTAATCACAATTGATAGAGGGCTTTTACTTATCATCAACCTTAGAATCTACCTACAAAATTAATTTGATTATCAGCAACGTTTGCACCTCGAAACTTACTCATCCATGGTCGCGACTGTATCTTCATCTTGTAACATCGATCGGTAATCATTCAGGTAATTAAACCCCCCCCCCCCCACACATTCGGTTTCATATGAACATCAAAAGTCCTATGTTTGATTTCGTTAACCACATCATTGGATGTTCAATTTGATGCAAACCGAAACTAGGGTTCATATAGATTTGGGAATTTCAAAAACATGGTTTTTAAAATATTATTTCGAGATCTTAACAGGAAACAAGGCCTTAGCCCACTGGTCGACACCATGTACTATTGCAGCAGGGGTCCCGGGTTTGACCCAGGGCACCCTCAAATCATTTTTTTAAAACCTTTCTTCTATTAAATTAAATCACAAAAATTACTATTATTCTATTAAATTAAAATAAAAATTATGTTGATACTTAAATTTAATTTAGAAATTATTAATTTAATTTCTGAAAATTATAACAATATAATCTACTATTTTAAAACAAATAGTTTAATAATATAAAAACTTTGTTAATTTTTTTATGAGATTTAAATGTTATAAAAATATATAATTTATTTACAAGTTTAAATATTTATAAAAATTATTTTTTAAAATCTTTATTTAATTCGTACAACTTCTAAATCATATAATTTCTTAGTTCTTTATTTTTGAAATGTTTTAATATTATGAAACCTTTATAATAATTACTCAAAAGTTTAAAAAAATTATAACTCAAACTTAAATACTTTTAAGCTATTCTGCAAGCCAATTAAATAATTAATTATCCAATTAATCATTTTGATCAAGTTTTAAATAATTAATTTTTAGGTTAATTATTTCTTCTCATGTTTTAAACTCAACCATTACTTAATTGATTATTATTAATATTTAAGTGATACTTGTTGTTCAAATTCACTAATGATTCACTACCGTTTCAATATTAACTATCTAATAAATATAATCATCTTTATGGAAATAAATATAATGGTCTATATTATTTTATGTAACCTAATTATCAAAACCCCAAATTCCAAATTAAACCCTAATTCATATTTACTCTTGAATCATATCATTATTCTAAAACTAAGACATCAACCCTTAGGTTGAATCGTGAAGGAAAACGTTGGAGAATCTTATTTTCTTATTATTGTTCAAAAGTGCACATTATATATGAAGTGAGTTTTCCATGCCCCTTTTTACTTTATTTAACACATTTTGGGGTGAAACATGTTAACCTTATAAACTTACACTTGTAAACATCTTGATACTTGTAAACGCACATGCAATTCATCTTTACTTTTTGTCATGGTTATTTATATTATTGTGAGTGATATATGATATACATATTATGTTGACAATCATTAACTATTGCTAGCCTGGCGACATCATAAATCTATGGGCCTGACTAGCCTATTCGGTGCTAAAGCCGAGGTTATTGCCGGCTCCTGATGACGTATGCTTGTTTATAATGGGAACCAAGTACACTTAGCTAATCGTTATAAACTTGTAAACTTATTCTTGGTCAAGGTTTGATTGTAGCTATATGTGTTCTATAAACTTGCATAATTTATAACCATTGACATGAATTGCTACTTGTAAATCTTTTATATATATATGTATGTTTAACCCATGGAAACTCACCAACTTTCAAAGTTGACCCTTTATTTTTTAACATGTTTCAGGACTGCTACTTGAGGAACTCTTCTTGCTCATATAGGATTTGGACTTAGTTTAATTAAATATCTTATGTTGTTGTTTAATCTTTGTTGTATTGTAATGATTTAATTGTCTAGTTTTATTCAATGAAAAATGACATTTAATATTATTTCAACATATTTAATTTCATGAGCTATGAACAATCGTTTTATATTCGTCTGCCCCGATGATTCCGCCGTCGGTCGGGGTGTGACACCGTAACTAGTTAGGGTAAATAGGGTGTCGATCCTACGAGAAGTCCGTGGATGGTGTCAATCGTAACTGATTCAAGAATTACTTACTTACTATTGTCACTAGATTCCAAATTTGAGATGAATGAAATTGACTTAAAAACGATTACTTTATGAAGCAAAACGAAAACTTGGACTTGATTTAAAACTATTGAAATGAAAGAGATCACAACCGGGTTTCAAGAGTGTAGTTGAATATGCGGCTTATGTTTTACCCAATCTTGAAGTTACATAGACATAATTTGTTTATCACATATGTTGAAAGGTAACTACGAAATTGATAACTGATTACATAAATTAACTAGTAAACTAACCAATGCTACAATCTAGAAACTTTATTTGTAATCACCAATTAATGATAATAACCTAATTATTACTCAGTAGTTAACAATGTAAAACTGATAACTTGATAAGCAATAATCAAATCTACTAACAAGAATCTTTAATCAACACATAATTCAAAACACATAAACAAAGAAAAGTTTTTAAACAATCAAAGTTGATGTCTTGACTAGGTAAAAGCACAAGCATGTATAATCCAATCACAAACTGTCCACCCGAATATGATCAAGAGTGGTTTAGCCTTGCATCTTCATCATAATCTCTTCAATATTCATTTTGTGCATATGAATCCTTTATCACTTGATGATTAGATAGAGTTCCAGAAGCTCAAAAGTCGTCCAAAGATTCGTTCTTGGGATTGGAGGCAAGAGACATTTCGAAAGCCTAATGTTAGGGCTTTTATATGATTCAATTTTTTCAAAACCCTAAAGATTCGTCCAAAGTTACGACCCTAAGCCGTAAGTTACAGCCTCCATATTTTGTCCTTAATCTTCTTTGTTTTCAGCACGTGTCAAGCAACACTCTTCATATATTCGATATCCTTTATGAATAATGTCATTAAAATTCATTTGACCTACATTTAAAAAGCAAAACAAAGTAATATCGTTTGACATATAAAGTATATTAAAAATGCAATGTTAACTATGATACATGCATGCATATTAACCAACTTTCAGAAGTGGGTTAATTGTAACATCATGTATTTTTGGGTTAATTAAAAGCTAGCTTCGTTAAATTCTTGTAAGGACCATTGTTGCCTAATATGAAACTCGTGGGTTACTTATGCTTATTGCTTTAATTTGTCTTTTAATTTTTTAACTAGAAAGATTATAATTAATAATAATAACAATAATAATAATAATAATAATAATAATAATAATAATAATAATAATAATAATAATAATAATAATAATAATAATAGAAATAATAACAATAAAATTATAACAATAATAATAATAACTAAGAGTAATGATAATAATAATATTATTAATAATAATAATTTGTAAAAATTATTTAACTTAGAAATGTTTAAAACTTAGATTTAATAAGTCAAGGGGGCCTAAGTGTCAAATTGGAAACTTTAATATTAAAGTTGTGCATAAAATAACAAATTAAAAACCCCAGGGACCAAAGGTGCAAAACCTTAAAACAACCAACTCTCCACCCTCGTTCCACCCCGTAAATCCGGCAACCAACCCCGGCGGAGCTCCGCGAGCTCCGGCGAGGGTAAAAACGAGGGTAAAAATCACCCCCTTCAAACGTGAACCCGAATCGAACCTGTAACTGTCTAATAATTGGTTTGAAATGTTGGTTCATTAAGAAACCGATTGAAACCGATGTATAACAGTCGATTTCACATGATATTCGAAGAATTGAACCGATGGATCAATTAGAAACTTACATCTAATCATTATGAAACTAAATGTGTAGCTTAATTCGAGATTAACAACCAATTAATCACAGAATTATAACCGAAACAAACGAAGCAAAACGAAACCTATTCGGGACTGAATCGACTAAATTGGACCTATTTAACAGAGGGGAATCATCACATCCGACCCCTTTAAACTCATCATACACTCAATTGCTTGAAATTACAACAAAAAGATCGAAATCAAGACCTCTGTTCATCGCGCAAAGAACCGAAACCTTACCGAGCTTAAACGGTGCAATCAAGTAAGTTTAAAACATCATTGTGATTGATTACACTTAGGGAACAAAAGCCCTAACGTTAATCTGATTGTAACATTCGAATTCAGGTTCAATTTTAGGATTGAACGATCTAGGGTTTATGCAAATTTGGGGATTTCAGTGGGTTTATGTTTTAATATTTAAAAACCAAATCATAACGCGGCTGAGGCCTTTGGTTCACTGGTAACACACCCGCTCCATGAACAGGAGGTCCCCGGTTCGAATCCGGGGAACCTCATGTTTTGGTTTTAGGTCTTTTTAGCCTTTAAATTAAATCCAGTTTTTTTTTAAAAAATTTATAAAAATCAATTTATGAACTTACTAATTTTTAGTGATACTACATTATTTTCTGTAAATTTATTTTTATAAAATATCTTAATATAATAGACAAATAATATACCTAGTTTATTTTTCTTATAAAATAGACTTTAAATAATGGTTTAAATCACTAAATTATTATTTGTTCAACCTTTTATTTATATATATTTTAGATGATGATTATTTTAAAAGAAAAATTATTATTCAAACTTATAAAGTATAAAAGATTTCTTTGTATTCCTTTATACTAAAATGTTAAATAAGGTGTTTCATTTTTATGGAATTAAAAACATAATCAATTATTTGATTTTGTTTTATTTAATTTGGTTAATAAAACCCCCAAACACCAAATCGAAACCCTAGTCCTCAAATCAAATTGTTAAACTTATTATAATTAAACTTAAATCTTGTAAATATAAATATTTTTAGGTATTTCGTGAAGGTTTACGTTGGAACGTTGCTTATTATTCTTATTAGTCGTCACTTTTATTTTTATTGATCATGTGAGTATTTCTATACCCTTTTTTCATATTTTCACACTTTGGGGTGAAACATGTTACCTTATAATCGTTGCACTTGTAAATTCGTTTGATTCTTGTAAACTTTTGGCAATTCACTTATATGTTGTGATTAGTTGATCTTTGTAATTACCATGTATTGACGATTATATGTGTAATCATTAACTATTGCTAGCCTGGCGACGTCATAGATCTATGGACTTGACAAGCCTGCTTGGTTCATCCAAGTACACTTAGCTAATCGTATAAACTTGTAAACATGGAAAACTTGTAAACTGTCAAGGTTTGATTGTGCATCTGTCTTACATCCCTAGTTACTTTGTTCATTAATTTATAACATGAATTGCCATCTTTTATATATTTATGTATTGAAAACTATGGAAATCTTACCAACTTTATGTTGACCTTTTATTTTTAATATGTTTCAGGAAATGCGCAAGTATGATAGCCATCTTTGAAGTTATTCACTCCTAGGAATGGACCTAGATAAATACATGGATGGACTTGAAATATTTCCTATTATGCATTGTTGTTTTTCTTATTTGAGACTTATGTTTGTAATGTTACATTTGAAACTTATGATTAATGCAATTGGGTTTAATAATAGCGTTATTTAGCTGTGAACGATCTCAACCCTCACATCTCGACGTTTCCGCCGTCAAGGTTGGGGTGTGACATTAATCTCCAAGAACTAAAAAGAAGAAGGAAACTCAAGTCTGTTACCAATTTTATCATATATTTCCCGAATGAAAATTACAAGCTTAAATAGTAAAAGGAAACCTATTCTACATGCAGATTATTAGGTGAACATGGACCCAATGAAACTATCCACTAATTCACTACTTTAATATGAAGCAACCAGTCTTTGACCGGATCACGAATCGAAATCTTAGCCGGGTCTTTGGGCCTCACCTTATGGATTCGGTTAGGTCATGGATAACGGGGTCTGGGGTGGTATCATATAGGCTGGAAGTTTTGAATTACACCTAACAATTTACTTCATTTGTTAGACGTTCTACTTCATAGATTTCATAGGGACCTCTAACAATCATATAGTTGTGGATCAAACCTAAAGGTTTAGATCATAAAAAGGTTACAAAGCCGTAAGTAGATCACCTGACACCTGAAAAAGAATTTTTAATAATTTTTGTTTGTATGATTATGCATGTATTAACTAATATGATACTTTTAAAAAATACTAATACTTCTAATTAATTCTCTTTCTGTAAGGCCCCGTTCCCGGGACGCCTACAGTTGGTCATTCGTCGCACATATAACAAATAATTACATTTAAATTTCATAAAACATTGCAGCGGAATTATCAAAATAGACATCTCATTACGTTATAAAAGCTTTTGCCAAATAATACATCGTTAATCAGTTACAAAATATATTGTTGCATTACATCACAAAAGCCCTATACAAATGGATGCCATCAAAAGAGCTGAGTAGCCTCGCAGCGCCATCCTCAGCAACATTACCTGCCAACTGGAAACACATAAAAAGTCAGCGTTGCTGAGTGAGTTCTAGTTTTATAATAAAAAATAATTTTCTTTCATTAAAACTATTTCTTTCCTCATGCGATCATACATCGTACGTATACACAGATAATATCATTATTATCTTTCATTACATTCGTTAACTTTCGTTCATTTTATACGTTCGTTCTTCCGAGTCTGTCGCGACAACAGGGTCGCTCACCTCATTAGCAATCTCAACGATTGTACGCTATCCGAGTCTGTTGCAACAATAGGGTTGCTCACCTCATTGCCAATCTCAATGATAGCACGCTATCCGAGTCTCTTGCAACAACAGGGTTGCTCACCTCATGGCAACCTCAACGATAGCACACTATCCGAGTCTCTTGCAACAACAGGGTTTCTCACCTCATGGGCAATCTCAATGATTGCACGCTATCCGAGACTCTTGCAACAACAGGGTTGCTCACCTCATATATGTGCTTGCAAGCCTTTTCTTCGTTCATTCATCATTCAATAATACATGCATTCTTACTTCATGTTCCTCTTTCATTATCTTTCACTTTACATTACATAATACTTCATTCATTCATTAACACGACACGTAAAGCCACAAGAGAGATAAACATACATCATAATAAGGAACATAACATACACAGTTATCATCATCATACAGGGCAACATCATACATACATAACATGCATAAACATGCAACCTCATCATCATCATCATGCCCAACATACTCTCTAAGGTCATAACAGTCATCGTACATGCTCTTACGGGAACCGTTACGTCAAAACTTACATCTGCACTTTCCCCCGAAAGTCAGAAGTCAAACTACACTTTCCTTCGAGGGCAACAGCCCTATTCGGGAGTATGGACACCCTTCAGTCGCATGGCCTCCATGCGACTGAACATCATGCGATTGGACTCATGCGGATGAACATCTATGCGAATGGACACCCAATCGTGCGTATGGACCTCATGCGGATGGAACTAATGCGAATGAGCACTTATGCGACTGACCTTATGCGAATGGACTCATGCGACTAAGAACCTATGCGACTGGACCCTCAGTCGTATGACTCTCCATGCGACTGGACCCCCAATCGTGCGAATGAAACCTTAGTCGTGCGAATGAACCCTCAATCGTGCGAATGAATCCCAATCGTGCGAATAAACCTCAATCGCCTCTCAATCGGCCGTATGGCCTCCATTCGGTCGCCTAGCCCTAGCTGATGCAGAAAGGAGTTCATCCCGAACCCAATCTGCCATTTTCGGCCTCCAAGCTCATCCAAACCCATTCTAAGCCTAAATCAACCATTTTAGACCTTAGGAATGCATACCACAACACCATTCAAGCACACACAAGCCCGGAAACAACCTCTAAACGCATCACACGCAACACACCCAAATGGGTCATGAACACACACATACAAAAACGGGTTTTTCATGCTTTCCAGCCCCAAAATCGGTTGAAAACAAGTAAAAGTGGGGTCCTAGAACTCACACAAACGAGCACAACGACAAGGGCTTTGATTTGACTCGCTCCTCAACGATTTTGGCCACTCGAACCAACCCGAACCGACACTTTTTTTCTCTTTTCTCTTCTTTCTCTCTTCTCTTCTTTCTTTGGCTGATTTGTGAGTGTGGGGGAGAGGATAAGGGCTGCCCTCTCCCTTATATACTCCCACTCACCCGACTTTCTTTCGTTGGCGAGTTTGGTTGTAACACCCGGCCCCTCACACCAACAATATTGTCCGCTTTGCCCACGAGGAGCTCACGGATTTGCTTTTGGTTGCCCGGGTGAAAACTTCCCAGGGAGGTCACCCATCCCTGGACTGCTCCCACCTAAGCACGCTTAACTGTGAAGTTCTCCTCTCATCCACAGCCAATACGCCCAAAACGCGTTGTTGATGTTAGAGGCAGGACATTCCTTATGAACCAGGAATCTCTCCTGTCCACGACCGATGTGGGATATGTGTAGGGTGTCACAAGCACCCCCTGTTTGGACTCATCGTCCTCGATGAGCCCGAGAAGTCACCATCCTTGGTGAGGTATTTCCCACCTGAGAGTCCGAGAGGAGGACATATCAAAGACAGCATTCAGAACTCGTTACGGTCACTACGAGTTTTTGGTTATGCCTTTTGGGTTGACCAATGCACCGGCGGTGTTCATGGATCTCATGAACCGCGTGTGCAAACCCTACCTGGACAAGTTTGTCATCGTTTTTATCGATGACATCCTAATATATTCAAAGAACAAAGAGGAGCACGAGGAACACGTTCGATTGATTTTGGAATTACTTAAACAAGAAAATTGTATGCCAAATTTTCGAAGTGTGACTTCTGGATTAGAGAAGTCCAATTCTTGGGTCATGTGGTCAATGATAATGGTATACATGTTGACCCGGCAAAAATAGAAGCCATCAAGAACTGGGCTACGCCAAAGACTCCAACTGAGGTACGACAGTTTCTTGGATTGGCTGGGTACTACCGGCGATTTATCGAAGGGTTTTCGAAGATCGTTCAACCACTTACAACATTAACTCAAAAAGGCACTGCGTACAATTGGGGTGACAAGCAGGAGTCAGCATTTCAGCTCCTAAAACAAAAACTTTGCACGGCACCAATATTGTCCCTACCCAAGGGAACAGAAGACTTTGTAGTATATTGTGATGCTTCCATCCAAGGTCTTGGTTGTGTGCTAATGCAACGCGAGAAGGTCATCGCGTATGCCTCCCGTCAGCTAAAAGTTCATGAGAAAAACTACACGACACACGACTTAGAGTTGGGAGCCGTTGTGTTTGCACTCAAGATATGGAGACATTACTTGTACGGTACCAAGTGCACCGTTTATACCGATCACAAGAGTCTTCAACATATTTTTGAGCAGAAATAGTTGAATATGAGACAACGTCACTGGGTCGAGTTGTTGAACGACTATGACTGTGCGATCAAGTATCATCCAGGTAAGGCTAATGTAGTAGCTGACGCCTAAAGTCGAAAAGAGACACCTAAGCCAAAGCGAGTTCGAGCATTACAACTCACCATCCACACAGGATTACCTGATCAGATACGTAATGCTCAACTTGAGGCTTTGAAGGACGGGAACCTGAAACCAGAGTCCAAACGAGGCATGGAATAGCAGCTAGAGATCAACTCGGTGGAATTTGTTATTTCATGGAACGAATATGGGTTCCTTTGAACGGGAATCTACGAGAACTAGTGATGGAGGAAGCCCATAAGTCTTGATATTCTACCCATCCGGGTTCAGACAAGATGTATCATGATCTGAAAGTCCTTTATTGGTGGCCGAACATGAAAGCTGATATCGCCACCTATATAAGCAGATGTTTAACCTGTTCTAAGGTTAAAGTGGAGTATCAAATGCCATCTGGTCTACTTCAACAGCCGGAAATTCCTATATGGAAGTGGGAGCAGATCTCAATGGATTTCATCACGAAGCTACCTCGAACTCCTAGCGGATGTGATACCAATTGGGTAATAGTAGATCGCTTGACGAAATCCGCACACTTCTTACCAATTAGAGAGACTGATAGAATGGAGAAGTTAAATCGTATCTACCTAAGGAAAATAGTCTCTCGGCATGGTGTGCCAATTTCTATCATCTCCGATCGTGACGCTCGATTTACTTCTCACTTCTGGCAATCTTTGCAACGATCATTGGGAACACGGCTAGATATGAGCACCGCATATCATCCTCAAACTGATGGTCAGAGTGAGCGTACGATACAGACTTTGGAAGATATGTTACGTGCTTGCGTAATCGATTTTGGCAGCCATTGGGAAACTCATTTACCGTTGGTTGAGTTTTCTTACAATAACAGCTATCACACCTCGATCAAAGCTGCACCGTTTGAATCATTGTATGGACGTAAGTGTCGATCACCTATTTGTTAGGCAGAAGTTGGAGAAAGCCAACTTAACGGTCCTGAACTTGTTCATGAAGCAACTGAGAAGATAGTGCAAATTCGTAATCGCATGGCAGCAGCACGAGACCAACAAAAGAGTTACGCAGATAAACGACGCAAACCGTTGGAATTTCAAATTGGTGACAAGGAACTTTTGAAAGTGTCACCTTGGAAAGGTGTAATTCGTTTCGGGAAACGTGGAAAGCTAAACCCACGCTATGTTGGGCCTTTTGAGATTGTCAAAAGGGTTGGCCTAGTAGCCTACCAGTTGAACCTACTAGAAGAGCTTAGCGGAATACACAATGTGTTTCATGTTTCGAACCTGAGGAAATGCCTTACAGACGAGACTCTTGTCGTTCCGTTAGATGAGATACATGTGGATGAACAACTGCATTTCATTGAGGAACCGGTGGAAGTTATGGACCGAGAGGTCAAAACTCTTAAGCATAGTCGTATTCCTATCGTCAAAGTCCGTTGGAACTCAAAGCGTGGACCAGAGTTTACTTGGGAACGCGAGGATCAAATGAAAAAGAAATACCCACAACTGTTCAAAGATCAAGCATCTACTTCTTAAGGTATCATTTTTTTCAAGATATCTTTTTCTTAAATTTCGAGACGAAATTCTCTTAAACAAGGGGATGATGTCGCAACTCTCGCGAAACCTCACATTTCTTTGTTTATTTCTTTGATTTGGGTTCCTACGCAAGCTTCTGAATCACCCTTACATAGTTGCTGTTAAACCTTACGTTCTGCATTAATCTGACGTTCTAATTTTCGGGACGAAAATTCCTTCAACAAGGGGATGATGTGACACCCCGTACTTTCAGGTTAACGTCGTTAACTTTTGCATTCTTTTATATATTAAATTCAAGGAATACATCGTTAACTTTTCGTTAACTTAATCCCCGTCATTCGTTTATTTTCCATTACATTCATTAAACACTATAGTTAAAAGAATGAAAAATAATAAACCTTGATTCTTAGCTTTGATCTAACTAATTTAATTTAACTTACTCAAAACTAACTAGCTACAAATCATTAATAATGGCCTATTAATCAAATTTGAGGGACTAAAAGGAGTATTACCCCAAACTTTAAATTCCTTAAAAACCAACTTCTCGAACTCTCAAACCCTCGTAACCCTACTCATCCCTGTTGTCGTCTCCTCCTTCGAGATCACCGTCAACCTCTCCTCTGTGTGTGTGCTCCTCCAGCAAAGACTTCCAAGGCAGCAGCCCTGCTCTCGCGACCAGGCACCTTCGACGTCGCTTACAACCGCGAACTCTTGACAACCGTCATCGTCTCCGACAGCCTCAATCAACAACCGAAAACAGCCTCGCGTGGTACGACCTTTCTCGTTCTCTATTCGTGTTCACTACTATACGGTTTCGAGATTCCGGGTTACAATTTCTACGTATGATTTTCCGTGTGCGGGTTCGAACTTGTGTGTGCTCGTTGCGTACGTATTCATGGACGTATTCTGCGTATGTAATTATATCTTCTGTGTGTGCGCTGCTTTGTATATATATGTACATGTTTTCTGTGTGTGTCTATATATATATATATATATATATATATATATATATATATATATTATATATATATATATATATATATATATATATATATATATATATATATAAAGGTGTGTGTTCTACGAATTTGGTAAGTATATGTGTGTTTTTATTGTGTGCATGGTGTGTGTGTATGTTCTTTAAGGTATTGACAGTAATGTGTGGGTGTGTGTTAATGCGTGTGTTTTGTGTGTGTTTCTTTTATTATTATTATTATTATTATTATTATTATTATTATTATTATTATTATTATTATTATTATTATTATTATTATTATTATTATTATTATTATTTGCCATGAGTTTAATGTATGTGTGTGGTGTGTGGGTTAAGGTTTAAAGTGTCGATTGTTGTGTGGAAAAGAAGTCGGGTCGGGTAATGTGTATAGAAAAGGGTTTGGATATAAGTTGTATGGTTTGGGTTTCTCTAAAACTTGTGAACGTGTAAAAACACTTTGGTGAGTGTCAAAACTTTTTTAGATGATATCATGGTCTTGTGAAGTCATGAAACATTGTTAGGTTGCACGTTTATTCTAAAACTTGATGTTTCTGGTTCTAGCAGATTCTGTTAGCCAACTTGTGCATGTTGCAACTTGATGATAATAAACTCAATAACTGCGTTTCTTTGGTCCAATTTGTGTATTTTTGAATCTAGTTTCCAAAAAGTCCGACCACACTTAAATTGGACGTGTAGAACTCAAGTTATTGCCTTTTTAGCGAAGGTAGGTCAAAACTGTTCTTTTTGACAGCAGACAAAGGGTCAAGTATTTTGATACATGGTTTGCATTTTGAGGAACTTATGGTTATAATAAATGATTTGGGAAGTAACCCCATGAGTCTTGGAGCAACTTCAAGTGGTTTCATCTTAAAATAGTGTATAGGTTTGTGTTTAGAAAAGTTATAATAAATGTATGACATATGAGTTTTATTATAAAAACTCTTATAATTAAAGATATATAAACAATACCTTCATGTATGGTCCAGTGGATGTATGAATAATTGAGTTTTACATGCTTGTGTGAGTTTGTGTATGCTTGCGTTTGCTTGTGTATGGAGAGTTATGTTGTTTAGCTGACACCGTAACCGAACCGTGATAGTGAACCATACCATTCTATTCCGAGTAATTAATTTTATTACTAATATTTAGTCTTAATAAATATTAAATGAAACTCAGGTTAATTGGAACCCGATCCATTGTGCTTACACTTATTTGTTGCAACGCACTCGAGGTGAGTCTTCACGGCCCCTATTTTACTTTCTTTCCTTTTTGGGGGAGAAAACATGCAAACGTATTTACAAAATGGTTTTAGTATTATTGATATCGCCTGTTACGTTAGTGCAAACATTCTTGAAAAGTCCTTACATTCTCGAACCGTTAGTAATGTGTAGCGAGGTAATTCTGAGTAGTACTACTGGGTTTGACAAACCCCGCCCGGGCTAGTCGCGCTAGCTTGATTGGAGGTCAAACGGGTGCGTTATTGACCTAACATTTGTCATTGTCTAGTGAGACGTGACGGGAAGGCAACAAACATACGAACATACGAACATACAAACAGTCAGCCTCGGTTCGAAACGCTAAGTAACTTGTTTATAGGCTAGCTACCTATCGATATGCTTTAATTACTTTACCATTCAAACAGTTACAAACATTTTTTTTATCTGTGATAAAACCTGTGAACTCACCAACTTTATGTTGACACACTTTAGCATGTTTTCTCAGGTAACAGGAACGCTTAAGATTATGATGCACGATTAAGGAACACACTCAGGACATGCATCATCAAACATATTTACTTGCATTGAACATTTCGTTTTGACTTAGCACTTATAACTTTCAGTATTGTTTACATTTTGTTATTCGCTTACGCACTGTTATTCATTTCAGTTTTATGCTTCCGCACTGATATTTATTTCGTTTATGACTACTCTGATTTAAAGTTCAAACGTTTATTTAAATTCATATACTGTCGTTTGATATGACCGTGTCTGAGATCCTGGTTTGTCACACGCCTCGCGGTAAAACTCCCTGCAGGATCAGGTTTTGTCACTTAACACTTGCATTTCTCTCAAACTCACTTATAATATCACTCAAACAAGATGAAGCAATGCCTTTGACAAGAGTTGATAATAATATAATAAGTAATCAAAGCAACAAGCAGGAATATTTTCAAGGTACTTGTATATATTACTTCTCAACTCAAGATTACAAGACACTTACAAGCATGGAACATGAGTTACAATGAGAAACTATATATACTAGATCCTACAGCCGGTTATACTTGATACCAGCTGGAAACCTACGACTAAAGCATATACTACAATGCTATAGTTAAGGTATCTTAGATAAAGTATTATCTAAGATATGGTAGTCATGACATGTCCATGACTTACCTTTTGTCACCAACTAAAGATGGCAACTGTACTTAACATAAAAAGGTAAACAGTAGATTAAAGTATGGTCAACTACATGGCTTTTGAGAAAACGCCATGCAGTATATCAGAGATTTGCAGCGGACTGTCAGACAGACCATACTTATGTCTACTGGATAATAGAAGTGTCTTCCGAAGGTTAACTGGCTTCGGAAGAACAAGTTCTTCCGAAGCCACTTATACTTCGGAAGATGCTTCTATGCTTCCGAGGCTTTAAGGACTTCTTTATACTTCGGAAGTTGACTTCAGAACTTTGTCTTCAAGTCTTGAACCTTCAGAAGTAGCTTCTTTACCTTCGGAAGTTGGAGTTCTCCTTCGGAAGTGTATTTACACTTAGACTTCGGAAGAGCTCTTTCTTCCTTCGGAAGTCCCACACTTGGCTTCGGAAGTCCTTTGTATGTAGTACTCAAAATCTTCTAAGTGATATGGTTTTGGTTGCAACAACCTCTTATGATCCAACAAACTCCCCCTAGGCTGATGCTACCAAAACTTCACTTATCTCTACTTCTCAGAGTTTTCAGCACCAGGGACAAAAGATATTTGTCTGTCTCTCTGTTCTTCCCGGAAGTGGTGCTGAGAAGCTTGTACAAGTCATTCGTGGATAGGAGATCCAGTCTATCACTTTGAATGACATGCACCCTTTGTTGTGACCCCCTGAAGAGAGTTAGTTGACGGGAGTTGTAGTCATACTCCCATCTAACTATGGACTCAAGTTCAGGACCTTCAACCATTTAAAGAAAGGCTTTGCCTTTGGTTGCTGATCCTTTCCTTTCCTCCTCCTCTCTCCGTTTTGACTCCTCTTCGACCTTGCTTCTTGCAGTGAGCTCGGCCATGTGAAGGCTGCCTATATGATTTCTGATGTGAGCAGCTACTTCGGAGTTTGAGGGGTTGGAGAATGGTTTCTCTGCTAACTCAGCAATATCAAATCTGCTTAAGTGTAGCAGAGATGAGGCATTCAGCCTGTTAATCTCACCATTCTCTCTCTCAACAACAAAGTTGTGAGAAGAGTCTTCGAACCTCCACTGGACTATCTTCTTTCTGGGTACAAGAGATTGTCTTGGTACCCTATCTCCTTTCTTTGTGTCCAGCAGAGTCACCAGCCTTCTCCTCAGCTTCTTTTCTTCCTCATTCAATGTATCTGAATTGAGGCCAAAGAGTCTTGCGGCTTGGTCCAAAGTTCCTCTTGGCAGATCAAGAAACTCATCTCTTGTGAGGGAACTTGAGGATCCATCACATAAGTCAGGTTGACTGTATCCTCCTCACATGAGATGTCGCTCAGAGTAGTGCAGTTGATGAGCTTGGTTTTGATCGCCTTGAATTCCTCCATTGAGAGATGTTTGGAAGGCTGAGGGGATGGTTTGATTGGTTGTTGGGTAGGTTTAGGAGGTTGGGTTCTGGGTAAGGTTTTAGGTTGGATGATGGGTAGTTTAGTTGGTTGAGGTGAGGGAGTTGGTAGTTGTGATGGTGTAGGTTCAGGGGTGAAAGGTTCAGGTTCAGTTTTGATTGGGAAGGGAAAGGGTATTGGTTCAGGTTGATGTTGGGTTTGGATATTTGGCTGAGGGGTGGCTTTGAAGATCATCCCCTGTCCCCTTCTATACATCTCCTTTCTTCTCCCTGCACGAATGTCAGCCTTGATGTCACTGACATGTCGTTGGAGAGTCTTCTCAGACATTGGACCCACTTGCCTGCCAGAGAAGCCATGAGCTTTAAGATAGTTCTTCATCCAAGCTTTGTCACCTATCTTCTTGGCGGCAGACAGTCCAGCCTCTTCTTCCTTCTTCTTCTTCTCTACCAGCTTTTCCCTTGCAGCTCTCTTTCTCTCCTTCTCCATTTGATCTTGCTCTTTGTTAAAGAGCCACAAGATCGTGTCACTATTGTGTGGAGACAACTCCTCTTGAGAGAATCCTCTGGAGAGTAGGAAAGTGATCCTTTCTCTCCTGAGCTGCAGATCAGCTTCTCTTTCTTTTCTCAGCCTTTCTTCTTCCAAGGCCAACCTTGCAGCTTCTTCTTTTTGCTGTCTTTGCAGCAAGGTTGCCTTTTCAAGCTCTATCAGCTCCTCTAATGGTAGCAGGAGTACATCTTCCGAGGCAGCCCCTAGACTGACAAGTCTATCAATTACCTCCACCCTTCTTCTATTGTTGATTGCCTCTTGGTTGGCTGCAGCTGCTTTTGAACTTGCAGCTAACAGTTTCCCAGTTGGCAGTCTTCCTTTCTTTTAAGTTTCTCCAGCCTTTCTTCTTCCTGAAGCTCTTCCGAAGTCATCTTCCTTTTGCCTTTAATGTCTTCGGAAGTGCTAGACTTTGGTGGTTCTTGGGTAGAAGATTCAGGTTGGATGGTGGAGGTAGGAGCTGAGGTCAATGCAGATGTAATGGCTAGTGGTTGGCTGAGAAAGTCCTCCCTATTAACCTCAGATGCAAGTTCCAGAATTGCATCTGTGACTATTAGATCATCGGAAAGAGAGAACAGTCCTTCCGCAGCAGCAATTTCAGCTTCGGAAGTTTGAGTTGGTTCTTCCGAGGCTTCGAATTGTGCTTCGGAAGCCTGTGAAAACACACCTTCTGTCCCAACTGTTTCAGTTGCTGGGCCATCAGTCCTAGTTTCCCTTCGAAATCAATCTCAGGTTCCACTTGGGCCTTAGGTTGACCAACTTCCTCAACAGTGGTAGGAGGTGCATTCAACCTCTGAAGCTCTTGAGCTCCAAAGTAAATCACAGACATATCCGGACTAGGTTGATCAATTAGGGACTCTAAAAGGAACTTGTTGAAGATCCTATTTAGATCCTGAAGCATCCTTTGATCCACTTGAAACACAACTGGAGGAGGCTCAGGGAAGATGGCAGCTTGTTGTCTTGAGCTCAAAGAAGTGAGAGCTTGACTGATGGAATCCTGTCTTTGGCTTTGTTCCTCAACATTCTCCCCCTTTTTGGTAGCATCATCTTGAGAGGTAGATGAGCTAGAGGAAGAGGTCAAGGAGACTTGAACTGGTACATGCCTAACAGATCTCTCAATCTGTTTCTCAGCTAGTTTGACCTTGAGACTTTCAATCTCAAGTTGCTGAGTGGCAGACCTATCCTCTAAAGTCTTAACCTTTGATTCAAGGTTTGAGACTTTAGAAAGTAGGTCTCTTATTGTGAGTTGCATTCTTCCCTCATCTTCTTTTGAAGAATCACGGGGAGATGAGGTAACATACCTAGTATGTTCATCCTCACCACCAGATGTGGTTTCTTGGCACCCTGGTTTCCCTTGCACAATGATGTCTCTTTCAGAGGCATCATAGGGCATGGTTGCCGTAGATTCAGTCTGACTATCGTTACCACTGTCCTGAGGATCCAATGAGGCTCCTTCAGTAGTGGCAGCTGAATCTACATGAGTCCCCTCCACATCAGTGGGACTCACCTCAGTAGGGCTTTGCTGGTGTGGGCTAGAGACAAGAGGTTTCTCTAGGCTCTGTTGATCCTTAATGGGGTGTTGTGGATCAACTTCATCGCCTTTGAGAGACATAGTCTCTTCACCAGCTCCGGTCAATAGGTCAGTAAAAGAAAAGGAATGAAGACCTAAGGACCCGGGACTTTGATCAATGTCAAAAGGCATTGAGCTGTCCCTTGGTGGCTGCTCAGGGGAGTATAGAGACTCACCCTGAGGGCTATCAGCTGGGATTATGGGCTCATGGGTCTGAGACTGAGGAGACTCAAGACCCATATTGAGGTCAATAGTGAAGGATTGGGGACCTCTGGCTGAGTGGGAGCCCCTTGTTCCACTCTAGCCTTTTTGGTTTGAAGAGGAGGGGCTTGTTCAATCAGAGTAGATTGAACAAGGGTTCGTTTGGTACGTCTCTGATAGGTGACTTTGATTGGAGGAGAAGGTAGATTTGGAATGGTGAGGGTAGTTGCTGGTGTGGGTTCATCACCTGTGGGGATAACAGGGATGTCACCAGGAGCCATTGGCTCAATCATACCTGGAAGTAGTGCGGTATCCCTTCCAGTGTAGTTGGTAGACACTCTCTTCAAAACTTTGAAGATGGTCGGCCTCATTTGAGGAGCAGACAGAGCAGCTGCACAGACAAGCTTACTCTGATCTAGCTCGCAGTTGATTATGTGCTGTAGAAATCTGGGATACATAAAGAATGTGTCCCTTTGCAGATTTCCCATGAGGTTAGTCAGCACAAACCTGGAGTAGTTGAAGCGCAGGCCTTGTACCAACCCATGAACTAGGCACCCGAGTTCATAGGGAATTTGATCCCATCCCCCGGATTTGTTAGATAAGCAGTGAAGAACCACATGTAGCAGGAACTTCCACTTGTAGGAGAAGTTGAATTTGTAGACTGTAGACCTGCTTACATCTCCACCGTATCCCATTTGGAGATAAGAGTTATCTAACTCAGACTTGGGGAATTCCGTCGGTGCGCCTTCATCATGGAGCTCAAGATGCTCCCTGATGATTTGTTCAGTAATGACCAACTCTTGGCCACAAACACTTGACCTGATAGCACGAACCCCATTTAGGGTTTCAATCCGACCATTTGCCCAGAATTCGGACATTTGGTTGGTGTAAATGGTAGGGTTTACAGTCAGTGCTGTGTAGTATGAAGATTGGGCTAAGAAAGAGATAATATCAGAGAAGTCAGCATCCCTTGAAGAGTCAAGGAGTGCGACCTGGTTGTGCTGAGGGTTTAGAGCCATTGAGAAAGATAGCAGAGGAAAAGTTCTTGAGAGAGGTAAATTGGAGAAGAAGAAAGCTTTTAGGGCAGTGAATTTGGTAAAAAGAGTGTAAGTGATTAACCGGAAGTATTTAAATGGGTGAAATGGCGGTTTAAAGGGTGGTTTGGATAAGATGATGTGAGGGTTCAGAGGATGATGTGACAGGGGCGGTAAGGTTAAGCCATTTAAATAATCCGACATCATTAACAAAATCTTTACTTTTTACAGAGTGGGGCCCAAAAGATTTCCGTTACACAGTAAAATCCTTCTTCCGAGTATAAGGTATTTCCGAAGGTAAAGTTCTTCCGAAGGCAAATGTACTTCCGAAGGTAAATAAATTGCTTCCGAAGATACATGTTGCTTTCAAGTGGAGAGTATTAAGTGCTTCGGAAGTAGATCTGAGATTACCTCAATCGCTTCTTCCGAGACTTAGTACACTTCCGAGAAGAAAATTATCCTATGAGAAATTTGCTTCGGAAGTTATACTAGATATCTTCCGAAGGCAAGTTTCTCTTCGGAAGAACTTATACTTAGTTAAATAAGAAAGGATCTTTTGTAACAGGGCTTAGATTGTATTGACATAAGACTTTACATATTGAAAAGGTTTTCAATTGAGATTGACTAGTCAATGTTTATCATCCCAATAGCTGTAATGAGATACTTAAATCTTTGTTCATCAAATGCTTTGGTGAACAAATCAGCATATTGTTCATTTGAATCAACTTTGATTAGTTTGATAAGATTTTTCTCATGAATATCTCTAATGAAATGATACCTGATGTCAATATGCTTTGTCTTTGAGTGCTTTACTGGATTTTCAGTGATGGATATAGCACTGTTGTTGTCAATGTGGATAGGAGTGCTCATGAAGTTGAATCCATAGTCAATCATCTGGTTTTGAATCCACAGCAGCTGAGCACAGCAACTTGCAGCAGCAATGTATTCAGCTTCAGCAGTTGATGTAGAGACACAGGATTGCTTTTTGCATTGCCATGAGATGATCCTTCCACCAAGAAATTGACATCCACCTGATGTTGATTTCTTGTTGATGTTGCAGCCACCATAATCACTGTCAGAGTAACCATAGAGATTAAAATCACTATTTCTTGGATACCAGAGACCTAACTTAGGTGCTCCTTTGAGGTATCTGAGGATTCTCTTGACAGCAATTAGGTGAGACACCTTTGGAGCAGCCTGATATCTTGCACAAATGCAGGTTGCAAACATGATATCAGGTCTACTTGCTGTGAGATACATCAGAGAACCAATGATTGCTCTATACTGATGTTGATCAGTATCCTCCCCCTCAGAATCAGGGCATAAATCATGGTTTCTGGGTATGGGTGTCTTTGCTGCTTTACAATCCTTCATATCAAATCTCTCTAAGATATCATTGACATACTTAGATTGATTGATGAAAAACCCTTCCTTCAGTTGCTTTACCTGAATTCCAAGGAAAAAGTCCATTTTTCCCATAGAACTCATTTCGAACTTCTTCTTCATAATGCTCTCAAAGTCTTTGCACATTTGGTCATTTGAAGAACCAAATATGATGTCATCGACATAGACTTGAACTAGCAAAATGTCTTTCCCAGACTTTCTGATGAAGAGAGTCTTGTCAATGGTTCCTCTAGTATAGCCATTCTTCAGAAGAAATTGAGACAATGTCTCATACCACAGCCTAGGTGCTTGGTGCAGCCCATATAGAGCTTTATCCAATTTGCACACATAGTTTGGATGCTGTGGGTCTTCAAATCCTGGAGGCTGGCATACATAGACTTCCCTATCTATATCCCCATATAGAAAGGCACACTTGACATCAAGCTGGTAGACAGTGAAATTCTTGGATGCAGCATAAGCAAGGAAGATCCTAACTGCCTCAAGTCTTGCAACAGGTGCAAAGACATCAGTATAATCAATTCCTTCCTCTTGAGTGTATCCTTGAACCACCAGTCTTGCCTTGTTCTTGATAATCAAGCCTCTGTCATCTCTTTTGTTTCTGAAAACCCACTTGGTGCCTATAGGTACTTGACCAGATGGTAGCGGACATAGGTTCCAAACCTTTTGTCTTTTGAATTGAAGCAGCTCCTCTTGCATTGATTCAACCCAGCTACTATCCTTTAAGGCATCTTCCACCTTCTTGGGTTCCATTTGGGATAAGAAGCATGAGTACAAGCAGACATTCCCATTGTGAGTTTGTCCCCTTGTTCTCACACCCTCAGAGACTTCCCCTATGATGTTTTCAGCTGGATGAGTATTGTGAATTCTAAGTCTTGGAATTACCTCCAGTTGCAAAGATAGGTCCAAGTTGGACATATTTTGCTCTGGAGCTTGAATACTTGGTCCAGCTGTTGTTTCAATCTCATTCAATGAGGACTGATTGAATGAAAGAGAAACATCATCATTTCTTTGCTGTGAAGCATCATTAACAGTTGCCTGTTCCTTCAAAATGCTGCTTCCATCAGCTTGGTGTTGTGTAGGATCACCTGAGGAGACTTGAAGATCATCAGGTGAGTCCCTTGTTGAAGTTCCACTATTTCTTGAAATGGTTATACTGTCAGATCTTTCAATAGTAGGAACTTGATTTGTTGTTCTTGGAGAACTTGGAGCAGGTCTGGGAAGCTCAAATAGTTGATCTTCATCAGAATTGCCTTGAGCACCTGTTCCAGCTGAAACATTCTCACAAGATGGTTTAGAATAGTTTGGAAACAATTCTAAATCAAAAATATGATCAGGGCCATTCCCCCTAACACAAGGAGTGTGCTCATTAACTACAATGTTGGAGGATTCCTCAAATTGTTGGTTTTTAATGTTATAAACCCTGTAAGCTTTAGAATGGAGGAATATCCAACAAAGATAGCATCATCTGACTTTTCAGCAAATTTTGCCAAATTGTCTTTTGTGTTAAGTATGGTACACCTGCTGCCAAAGGACCTTAGAAAGCCAATGAACGGTGGCCTCTTGTTCCATAGCTCATAAGGGGTCTTTCCATGTGGCTTTACTACAAGAACTCTGTTCTGCACATAGCATGCAGTGCTGACTGCCTCTGCCCAGAATGTTAGAGGCAGCTTTGAATCAGCTAACATAGTCCGAGCAGCCTCAATAAGTGTCCTATTTCTCCTCTCAGCAACACCATTTTGTTGAGGAGTTCTAGGAGCACTGTATTGTCTGGCAATCCCTTTTGAGTTACAGAATGAGTCAAGAACAAAGTTCTTAAACTCAGTCCCTTGATCACTTCTAATTATTTTAACCTTGTGATCAACTTGATTTTCTATTTTAAGAATAAAAGATTTTAAAGTTTCAGCAGTTTCATCTTTAGTTCTTAAAAAGAATACCCATGTAAATCTAGTAAAATCATCAACTACCACAAGGCAATATGATTTCCTTCCAATGCTCATTATACTTGTGGGACCAAATAGATCCATGTGCAATAAGTGTAATGGAGTAGTGATAGAGTTAACAACTTTGGATTTATGAGAAGACCTGTGTTGTTTCCCTTTCAGGCAAGCAACACAGTTATCTTTGCAGAAAAATTCCTTTTTAGGCAAACCATGTACCAAGTTATTTTTAGCCAATTTATTCATTGTCTTAAAATTGACATGACACATTCGTTTATGCCACAGTGTTGACTCATCACTATCAGCTTTGGAAAGAAAGCATGATACTTCTCCCATTGGGGAAGCATTGTTCATATCAAGCTTGTACATATCCCTCTCCTGGGAGATCTAAGAAGCACCAATTCCTGAGGAATTGTCATCCCAGGTTTGAGGATGATGCACTCATGTTCTGTGAAAAGCATTTGATGCTTTTGATCACAAAACTGAGAAACACTTAACAGGTTGTGTTCAAGCTGTTTGACAAAATTAACTTTGTCAACTTTTAACTTTCCGTTGGATATACTTCCTCTGCCAGAAATATATCCTCCGGCCTCACCTCCAAACTGGACAGGACCTCCATCATAATGTTGAAATTGTTGAAGGAGAGATCTGTTCCCTGTCATGTGCCTGGAGCATCCACTATCTACTATCCAAATGTTGTTATTCTTGTCATATGGATGTCCCTGCACATAAGGTGAGATAATTAGTTTTGATTGGAAACCCAAGCCTTTTTGGTCTTGGGTTCTTCCAATGAAAGTGACATGATTGAACCAAAATTTATGCATGGGGGTTCAATGGATGTCTTTGAAGAAGAGGTTTGGGCTACAGCATCTTCCTTGATCTTCCATTCCATCCCTTGGTTGATCATAGAAGATGAGCTTGATGAAGCTTTTGTAGCTTGGCATTCTTCCGAAGCTTCTTTCTTTTCGGAAGAGACCTTCACCACCTTTTCTTCCGAAGCAGTCTTCTTCTGGGATGGTTTCAAGGGGACTCTTTTGTGAGTCTTTGCAGCTTTCACTTCCGAAGCCTTTTTCCTCTCGGAAGAAGAGTTTTCTTCCGAGACAAGCCTTGCTTCGGAAACAAGCTTTCCCTTTTTCAACACTTGAACCATCTGATATGGTCCAAATGTGAAACCTTCCCTGACTCCTTCTCTTTTAACATTATTTGCATAATGTGTGCTAGCAGGATTGTAGTAACAATCTTTAGCCATGTGGTTTTGCAGACCACACATTATGCATGCAATGTTAATTTTCTGGGAATTGGAGGGTTGCTGTTTCTTGTTCTTTTTCTCCTCATCAGCAACCTTTCCCTTTAACTTCTGATCCTTTGGTAGGACAGGAGTACTGGTATTATACTCCTTTCCTGAATCAGAAGGTCCAACCACCTGGAATCCTGCTGATATGAATACACCCTTTTGCTTTGGGTCTATCTTCAGCTTGGATTCAGCCACCTTCTTGGCAGTTTTTTTGGCTGCTTTAGCCCTGCTTCTTCTGGCTTTGGTGGTCAGGGATTGATCATCATTGGTTGGGAGGGCTCAATTACCTGTTCCTTCCCTGTGATGGTCATGGTCTCCACAGTTGCATCACTCTTTGACTCTTTACAAGGTGGGTCAACAGATGGAACCTCTTGCTCTTCAGTACCACATCTTGGTTGTCTTACAGACTCATAAGAGTGTGGTGGAGCAATTTCATTGGTTCCCAACCCACTTTTGTTTTGATAACAAAGTTTGGAGTGAGAGGATGATGCAAGTATGGCTTGGAAGTTTTGCTCAGCAATAGCATACTTCCTGGCTTGAGCCTCAGCTGTGACAAGCTGGGCTTGAGCCTCAGTCAATTTGGATATTAAATCCTTGATTTGAGTCTTGTAGTTGGTGTGTTCATGTTTTAAAAGAGATACAGTTTTCTCTAACTCCTCAATTTTCTTTTGGTAGTCAGATTCAGCTCTTTTAAAGTCAGATTTTAGCACATTTAAAGACTCAATATCGGATTTAATTTCCATATTGTAGTCCTGGTACAACTTAACCTTAGCAATACAAGCAGGGGTACAGAGATGTTCATATACCTTATTTTCATCTGTTCCTGCCATGAGTGCTTGAGCAGGAGTCACATCTTGAACCATAAAGCTCCAGTCAACTTCTTGAGCCATAGCTGCAGTTTCAGTTGACTTCCCATTGGGCTTTGGTGTAGAAGGATGTGTGGAGGCCTGTGAGGTTCCCGGGTTGGACTTGGGAGCCTTGCATTCCCTTGCAAAGTGGCCAAGCTGGTTACAGTTGTAACACTTAGCCTTGCTCTTGTCAAACCCAAACTTGCTAGTGATTGGGTTTTGAGGGAATTGCCTTCCAGTTCTCTTAAAGAACTTCTTCGCTCTGTAGGTAAGGAGAGCCATTTGCTGGACAATGTCCACATACTCTATGTCATCTGGACTGAAGCACTCAAGATCATCAAAGCAAAACTGATGATCATTGGAGTGTCCACTCCCTGAGACAAACGCACAGCCCTCCTGAAAGGAGCTTTGCTGAGCTTGATGAGACCTTGGAGTCTCAGGGAATGTGATGTAAGGCCCAGATGAACAAGATGGCTGCTGGGTGTATGACAGGTACTGCTGAGACTGGGAGATACCTGAGCCTTCAGCAACCATTAAAGCGTTGCTAGGCTCAAGGGTCTGCTTGCTTGGTGACCCTTCTTGCTTTCCATTTCCAAACGGTATCCATCAAGGATCCCATAAAGTTCGGTCATGGTGAGAGTGTTCAAATTCTCTGTTCTCTTAATGGAGACACAGTAGAAAGTCCACTCATTGGGTAGAGCACTCATGAACTTTCTGGTAAGGTCTCTAAGTTCTTGAGTGATTCCCACAGATTGGAGGGAGGAGATAAGATCCATATACCTGAAATATTGCTGGCTAAAAGTTTCTCCAGCAACATAGGTGAAGTTCTCGAACTGCTGCTTCAGTGAGTCCTTCTTTGAATCATTAGAGCTCGAGTACATTTGAGCAAGTGCATCAAAGAGTTCTTTGGCTGACTTGCAATGCTCAAACCCCACCATGATGGAGTTTGGGATTGCAGTCATGAGAACAGTCATAGCATTGCTGTCAATGTCGAGCTTCTTCCTGTCTTCATCGGAGTAGTCTTCAACAGCCTTCTCGATCATGGCACCGTTTCCACCAGCAACTTTTGGCTTGTACGGGCCATTAACGATGGACTGCCACATCTTGCTATCCTGGTATCTGATGAAGCCTTCCATTCTTCTGCTCCAAGATCTGAAGTTTTCAGGATCGATGATGGGAGCTTTGGTCATCGTTCCCATTTCAACTTCAGATTTGATGACGGCCATTTTTGAGTGAGGTATAAGGAGGAGTGAAAAACTGGTTGATTAGGATGGTAAGATCTCACAATCAAGAGCCTAAAAAGCTTTGATACCAATTGCAGGATCAGGTTTTGTCACTTAACACTTGTATTTCTCTCAAACTCACTTATAATATCACTCAAACAAGATGAAGCAATGCCTTTGACAAGAGTTGATAATAATATAATAAGTAATCAAAGCAACAAGCAGGAATATTTTCAAGGTACTTGTATATATTACTTCTCAACTCAAGATTACAAGACACTTACAAGCATGGAACATGAGTTACAATGAGAAACTATATATACTAGATCCTACAGCCGGTTATACTTGATACCAGCTGGAAACCTACGACTAAAGCATATACTACAATGCTATAGTTAAGGTATCTTAGATAAAGTATTATCTAAGATATGGTAGTCATGACATGTCCATGACTTACCTTTTGTCACCAACTAAAGATGGCAACTGCACTTAACATAAAAAGGTAAACAGTAGATTAAAGTATGGTCAACTACATGGCTTTTGAGAAAACGCCATGCAGTATATCAGAGATTTGCAGCGGACTGTCAGACAGACCATACTTATGTCTACTGGATAATAGAAGTGTCTTTCGAAGGTTAACTGGCTTCGGAAGAACAAGTTCTTCCGAAGCCACTTATACTTCGGAAGATGCTTCTATGCTTCCGAGGCTTTAAGGACTTCTTTATACTTCGGAAGTTGACTTCAGAACTTTGTCTTCAAGTCTTGAACCTTCGGAAGTAGCTTCTTTACCTTCGGAAGTTGGAGTTCTCCTTCAGAAGTGTATTTTACACTTAGACTTCGGAAGAGCTCTTTCTTCCTTCGGAAGTCCCACACTTGGCTTCGGAAGTCCTTTGTATGTAGTACTCAAAATCTTCTAAGTGATATGGTTTTGGTTGCAACAGCCTCTTATGATCCAACACTCCCCATGTGGAATTTAAGGGTGTGACAGAATGGTATCAGAGCCACTCCTGTGCCGTTCGGGATGTGGGACATACCTCACCAAGGATGGTGACTTCTCTGGCTCATCGAGGACGATGAGTCCAAACAAGGGGTGCTTGTGACACCCTACACATATCCCACATCGGTCGTGGACAGGAGAGATTCCTGGTTCATAAGGAATGTCCTGCCTCTAACATCAACAACGCGTTTTGGGCGTATTGGCTGTGGATGAGAGGAGAACTCCACAGTTAAGCGTGCTCAGGTGGGAGCAATCTAGGGATGGGTGACCTCCCTGGGAAGTTTTCACCCGAGCAACCAAAAGCAAATCCGTAAGCTCCTCGTGGGCAAAGCAGACAATATTGTTGGTGTGAGGGGCCGGGTGTGACATTGGTCCCTCGACTTTGGACTTTATTTCTTTTTCTTCCTTCGTCGGCTTCAAAATAATAAATAACCGGGTGTTACACTTTCTAAATTAACTAAACTTGTAATCAATATAGTATGTGATTATTTATATAATTTTTATACCATTCGATCTTCATTTGTTTCCTAAGGGCACGGGCCTCCTAAGCCTAAAGCTGGTAAAGTTGACGCTTTAAGTTCTCAATTTATTAAGGCCCTAGATTTGTGAAAAGTTTCTATTTGTATACAAATTGGGCTGGACTAGACATTAGGGCCTCTAATTTTCACTGTTAACTTGATTTCAGTATTTCTTAAACTAGTTATCGCAACTTGATCTTAGTATCTCTTCGAGTCTGGTTCTCAAGGTCGGGATCAAAAAACATCTTTGTTCGTCTATCTACTCACTAAGTATTTCAAGGTTAGTACCCATTGTTTCTTAGTATATTGGGAAGTGATTTAGCATAACACAAAGCACATAGTTCCATTGAATGGTGGGGCCGAAATGCTTTAATGATAGAGATTACCCACCTCAAAGCAATAAGGTTTAGTTTTGGTGGTTGTTTGATTTACTTTTAACCATAATCTTGAACTATAACTAAGAAGTATCGTGTTTTTGTGTGGATTTTCATAGTAGATTGTAGACAAAATTACAGAAAACATCCTTTATATTTATAGAAATTTACAGGTATCATCCTTTATCTTCAAAAAGTTCTTTAATTACCCTTTATGTATATTATTTATAACAGATTTTGTTTTTTATACTAACTACTATTAAGTTATTATGTTAAGTCAAGGGTAATTTGGTCTTTTTACCTCTAAGGACTATATATGTAATTAAACATTTAGGACGTTTTCTACAACTCTTTTATTTTTTTCATTAATTTTATGCATTTTTACTATTATACATATACATATGATTTTTAATATAGCATAACATATATTATTTAATTATTTTCATCAACATTTTACATATAAATATAAATTATGTAAATAGTATTATTATTTTATACACACACGCTTAGCCCTATATACTTTACCTTTAATATTTTTTACAATATATTTTTGTATAGTTATAAATTACTACCTTAAACTTGTTTTATTGAAGATATAATAGTAATTAACAGAGAGGGTCACATATGGTTAGTTTTTTTAACTAAGTTTTTAACTAAATTTCATGAACCGTTCCTCTTGTACTTTTTTAACTAAAAATATATTCTAGTTTTAAGTAAAAACGAAAAAAATAAAACTAAATGGAAAATGGACATAACAACATTAAATTATACACGTGAAACGTAAAACATTAAAAACAATAACTAAGTCGATGTAGGACCTGTGCATTTTGATGTGTCTGATAAACTGAAAAAAGGTATAGAAACATAAAATATCACACGCACGTCGTGGCTTGTTAACTCCAAATTGTAAAATGAAAAGTTTACAAAAAATAAAAAATATAAGAGAACAAAGTTGAAAGTGAAGACTTATAAGGGTACAAATGTAAACGATGTAAAAGTGTTATAATTAAACGTAAAAAAATTATAGATAAAAAACCAAAGTGAATGCAGCCATTAAAGGTAAGGTACAAATCATGATGCACAATATATTTAATAATTACTAATATATAATAATATTTTTTAAATTAATAAAATGTTGTTCTGTGTCTAAATTTTATATTTAACAAAATAATATTAATACAAATTTAATAATATAAATTCTAATTAGTTAACAAATAATTATTAACTAATTATAATTTATATTATTAAAAGTTATGATAAAATTTGTTAATTTGTATAATATATGTTACTTGTATATCTTCATTAAAATAAAACAATTTAAATAATTATATGTATAACAAACTTTGAAATAAAAGCTAATTACGAAAAACGTCTTTTAAATTAGGTTTAGAGTTTCAAAAACAGTGCTTTAAGAAGTAGAAAGACTAAAAACGCTCTTGACTTAACGAAAAAGTTAACACCTGTTCATTCAATTCCTTCTTCCAATTCATTTCCTCATTCATTCAATTCCTTCTTTCATTTCATTACCCCATACCAAACAAAACCTTAGAGTTTTTAAATAAACTAGGTGTTTTCCTAGTCGCGCGTTTCGCGATCTTTGAACAACAGATAATGAGACACATATTTTCTGTCTACGCGAGGCCCTGAATATGGCTTGTTGTAGCTACAAAGCAAAATGGTTGCCACGCCAAACAACGGACCTCATTTTTGATTCATCATGGCCCTCTGATACATCTACGACAACATACTTAACAAACCAACATAACCAACCAAAAACAAGACAATTACATGTTAATAAATCAACCCATTACGCAATAACAATACCGTAACAGTTTGAACATGGCTCAGAATTGATTCTTGGTTGCGGCTTCATGCTTAAATTAGCTGCCAAGCCAGGAAACCCGAGACCATTTCCAAATATCATCACATCCGTAAGAACCAAAACAACAACATTTAGAGTGCCATCATCATCATCAACATAAGGCAAATAATGGTTTCACGAAACATGTAGATGAATCAATGCTCATGAAAAGTCTCAGATGAAACACACCCATATGATCATCATTGAAAACATGATCAACAAAGTCTCAGGTGAGCCCTAGCTCAACATCATCAACATGAGGAAAGTAAACCGAAACAGACCCCACGATTGACATCACTAACCAAAGACCATATTTTTCACACCCTGACCGACGGCGTAATCATGGGAGCGGACGAATGTGAATCGATTGCTCATAGTTCATGGTAGTAAATACGTTGAAATATAATTAAATGCCATTTTCATTAAATAAGTCAAATAAAATATTTCATTACAATGCAATAAAGACAACATAATAAAGTCTTTTATTAATCTAGGTCCAAGTTCTATATGAGCATGAAGAAGTCCTCTAAACTGCATCCTGAAACATGTTAAAAATACGGTCAACATATGATGTTGGTGAGTTCCCATGAATTTGTACATACATAAATAAACAACTTTTAAGAGGTAATTCGAGTCATAGGTTAAGAAATAATGCAAGAATATATAGATAGCATAATGATACAATCAAACCTTGACAAAATAATAACCACAATATGATATACGATTAGCTATGTACTTGGTTTCCATGATGAACAAGAATACGTCATCAAGAGCCGGCAATAACTTTGCCTTTAGCACCAAGTAGGCTTGTCAAGCCCATAGATCTATGACGTTGCTAGGCTAGCAATAGTTAATGATTGCTTTTACAAGATGACTATCATATAATGCTCACCATTATCTCAAATAATCATGACAAAATTTATAAGATGAATTTCATGTGCATTACAAGCATTAAGATATTTTACAAGTGTGTATTTATACGGTTAACATGCTTCACACCAAAATGTGTGAAATAAAAATAAAAATAGAGTATGGAAAACTCACATTGAAATAAGATGGTTTGAATAATAAGCTAGATTAGACACCAATGATTTCCTCATGGTTTTAATCCTAAGGAAATGTATCTTATATTAAAACAATATAATGATTAAAGAATAGGTATGAATTAGGGTTTCAATTGGAATTTGGGGTTTTGATAATTAGGTTAAATAAAATAATGTAACCAATTATATTTTAATTCCATAAAGATGGAATAAATTGATTAAATAATTATGCTTTAAAATGATAATGAGTCATTAGTGAAATTGAATAATAAATATTACTTAAATATTAATAATAATTGATTAAGTAATGGTTTAGTATAAAATATGAAAAGAAATAATTAATTTAAAAATCAATAATTTAAAACTTGAACAAAAATAATTAATTAGATAATTAATTATTTAAATGACTTCCAAAATAGTTTAAAAGTATTTAGGTTTGATTTATAATGTTTTCTAAAACTTTTGAGTAATTCTTATAAAGGTTTCATAGTATTTAAACCTATGGAAACTCGCCAACTTTCAAAGTTGACTTTATTTTTTAACATGTTTCAGGAAATGCACAAGGTTGATTAATACTAAAGTATGCTTACATTTAGGGTTGGACCTAGGAAATAAAAGACATGTCTTGGAATCTTGGAAATTTGAACTTATGTTATGTTTTAATTTGTTTGAGACTATTGGTTGTATTTTTATTTAAAACTTATGGTTAATCATATTTATATTTAATGGTAGTGTTATGTGGCTGTGAACAATCTTAACCCTCACATCTCAACGTTTCCGCCGTTAAGGTTGGGGTGTGACAATGTTCCCCCTGAATATTGGGTTCATGCGTTCAGTTTTGCGATGTACATGATAACTCGGCTACCTACCTCGGTGCTCGACAACAAATCCCCGTTTGAAGTTATCTTTCACCGAACACCTGTTTATGACAATTCTCACCCTTTTGGTTGTCGGGTTTACCTATATTTGCGAGATTATACTGAGCACAAACTATCTCCACGAAGTCTCCAATGTGTCTTTCTCGGTTATAGCCCTCAATACAAATGCTACCTATGTCTTGAGCCAATTACATCCCATATATATATTTCTCGGCATGCTAAATTTGATGAACTTTTCTTTCCCTTCACTAGGAATCATAATCAAACACCATCCACCCTACTTACTCTCACTAAGTTTTTTGGAAAATGCTCTAAGTTCTCTTGACCCACAACAAGACTATTCAACATCTTACTCTACTGGGTCCAATACATCTCAAACACAGCCTTGTGGGTTGTGTGATGAAGCCCAACCACTACCCAATACCTTAACCGTAGCCCAAACAACTACTACCACAGCCCACACACATCACCCTCCTTACCCTGAGCCCACTGCCGAATCCACTTCATACCCGCCCCCTACATCATCTCAACCCAGTAACTCATTTGTTCCAGCCCAACCCCAAATGCCCATTCAGCCCAGTAATTGGTAAGGAGATTAACATTCTCACTTAAATCCAAGAACTACTCTTATTTGGCTATTTTGATAAAGTATTGGAGTACCCCACCTCAAGCACTTGAAATAATGATCATTAGTAAATTTTACTGGTGTTGAGCTAAGTTAAAGTTTTCTGGTTTCTAGCATGGAATCTTTACCGGTATGTTGTAGTAATAATTGTGTTTAATACTCATATCATACATAATGTATAAATAAGAGAAAATTTTTAAAATGTTCATTTTACATGTGTTCTCATAGTTAATGTTTTATTAAAGTAATAAGGTTTTATCTATTCAATATTTTGAATAAATATAGCAACATATTAAAGGGTATTTTCAACGTTCATGGGTTTTTTTCTATTTAATGAATTATGACTATATATATATAGCAACATATCATATATTTATAGGAAAAACGAATAAGACAAAGATGTTACATAGAGGACCACAAAGTATAATGATGTGTAACAACTAATATACCGTCCAACCCTAAACCTAGAATGAAACATGTCTAAACCTACGCATCATCCCTAAAACAAATCTCACCATATTAATTTGAAATAATTAAAGTAATTCCATAAAAACACCATACTCCTTCCTTATGACCAACTTGGTTCAATCCATACGGGGAAGTCACAAAAATATTTAGTTTCCAATAAATCGTCACCAAAACTTTCTTGGAAATTTTTTTCATCAAACGTGTGAAACTTGCATGTTTCGAGGGAATAAAACACTATTTTCGTGTCATTATGTAACAATCTTGGAAAGTAGATCTTGTTCTCCATTTCTGGTGATTTGGCTTCAAGGCAAATACATGACACATCGGAGATATAAATCATGTGTTTTCCTAAATCATCTATCATTTCCCATTCTTTTGTAGAGTTGTTTAGTTGGAACACCTCAACTGATTCTCCTTCCTCGCCTACAATAGCAAGTAAAAATTGTTCATCACGAATTGATAGAAAGTACTCTGCCGGAGATGTGCAACAAGTTCTTGGGGCTTTATCTACAACCATCACCCTGGAGATATTTCCATTAATCATATCCCTAAAGGCTACAATTGTTTTGTTGTTGTTACACAAGGCATACAAATCTTGGCCATTGAATGTTAGAAAGTGAGAAT
>CM046046.1:36106426-36123926 GCA_025215565.1 Flaveria ramosissima
CATTAATACCATTTCAGAATATGGACGACCCGATGAGATAATATTGGGTGATGGTAAAACACTTCTTATTATTTACACTGGTCCAACACATATTTCTGCATCACAACGACCATTACATTTTTTCAACGTCTAATTACATGTTCCACATCTTCGTCGAAATTTAAATTTTATTGCCAAACTATATCATACTAATCGAGTGTCGTTGAAAATTTTCCTCGTTATTTTCTCGTCAAGGATGTGTGCATACGAGGGTGACGTCTACCGTTAAATCCATACCTCAAGTCCACCATCCCAGAAAGATCGCCTTGCTATTCGTGTTTTTCAATCTTTACATCATATTATTTGTTTTACGTTGTATGCTTTAACTATTCCTAGTTTTCATTGTGAATCATGCTCAATAAAGAAAGGTTAAAAATCACCATTTGGATCAAACTCGTTTCTTGCTACCTAAACATTGCAACTACTATATTCAGATGTTTGGGACCCATTGAAATGTTTATTGATGATTTCCGTTATTATGTAATACTTTTGGTTTATTTGTTGAGAAAAACTTTATAAAACAGTAAGCAAGTTTTAGTAGTGTCTCAATTAGTTTACTTATATTTTTATTTATTTCAATCAGGTCATTAAAATTTTAAAAGTGTTCCAACAAGTCACTAATATTTTTATTTGTTCAAATTAGATTATTAAACTTTTAGAAGTATTATAATTAGGTCACTTATATTTTTATTAATTTTTTTATATAACTCATAAATGATTTGAAAATAATTTAGTTTTTTAAAAATATTGTTAATTTTTGTAAAAAAATTAACTTTTTTGAAAAGTTTTTGCAACTTATGAATGGATCTATTTAGAACAATCCTGAACTTTAGTGATTTGTTTGGGACAAAAGTTTTACGAGTGACCTGATTGAAACAAATTTTTTGAGTGTTTTAATTAGAACAATCACAAAATTTGATTAATATTTTATAAATTTACCCCTTATTTCTCATAATATGTGTGGTGTTATCCAGTGAAAGAAAATTGGACGTCTATCAAATTTTCCTCTGATTTAAACTTCTTGTTGAAAAGTTTTTTCAACAACCCTTTGTGTATTTATTTTCAAACAACGAAGGAAAGTATCAAAAACTTATCACTATCCTTCGGTCTCTCGGTATATAACACCTGAACAAAATGGCATTGCCGAAAGATGACCCCATCACATAGTAGAAGCTAGTTTGTCATTACTTATCTATCACCCTATGGACCCATGCATTTCAAGCGATAGTTTTATCTTATTAACCGTTTGCCTACACCTATTCTTGACTCATAAAATCCATTTTATATCTTGTATGGTCAGCCTCCAAATTATACACCCCTTAAGCCATTTGGATGTTTGTGGTACCCTTGGCTTCACCCTGATATGATGCATCCAAGATTTAACCTCGTTCCTCGAAATGCGTTTTTCTTGTGTAGTCATCCTCTAAAACTGCATACAACTTTCTTGATGTTCAAACCCAATGATTGTTTCACTCAATACACTTGCAATTCATTTTCTAAATACACCATATCCACTCCTTTCCTTCTTACCATTAGCGAACTCATCGATAATGACACTAACTGAACTATTATGCCCTCTGCGTACCAAACCACTCCCCCACCCATCTATCCACAAAGGCTCACCTATCACACAACTCAATTCCCCAACCCAATCCTCCCCCTCCTCGTATGCTATTGGAGAAGTCGATGCGTGTCCAACCATCATCAATCGTCGTATTCATCATTTATATAATTAATTCTAACAATTTATTTAATTAGTACTTTTTAACAAAAACATTTGTTTTAACACCTAAAAATTTAACAGTTGCATATCTAGTTCCATTGACAATCTATACATGTGTCTTATATGATCTAAGTCATTTGAGATAGAAGAAAATCAACATACCATCAAGATGTCTCCCTGAGTACTTTCAACACTTTACGTATAATAATTGTATATATACAACTAGATTTAGTAACACGTCTATTACATAAGTTTGCTATATATAATATCAAATATAATAAAAAATATTAATTATAAAGCAATATTTTAAAATAAGAAACAATTAAAATTACGTACGAGTAAGGACTAGAAATAGTAATATAATGATATCAACTTTTAAACTTTTGTTGTTAAAAAACATTTTGTTCAAAAAAAACCATTTTTAAAAGAATACTTTTTTAAAAAATTCTTATTATAAATCCTAATTTTAATTATTTTTGGTTTAAAAAAACTTTACTTTTAAAAAAACTAATTTTAAAATATTTTCTGCTATTTAAAAAAGTTTGATGTTTTAGAAAATTTCTTGTTTTATATGATTTATTTCTTTAGTAATAATATTATAAAATATATCTTTTTTCCAATTAATTAAAAACTATTTATAACCTAAAAAAGAAGTAAATAATATTATAGTAATTAATTTAATTATTTAATAAGAGATAAAAAAAAAGTTTTGGTGAAATGAATGTGATATTGTCACGTGTCTAACTTAATAACTATTTTATTAAAATAAAAATATTATTTAAACATTTGCTTATCATAAACTTGATGGACTATTTGTGTTATTATTTAGGCATAAGAGTATTCACATCTTATTCCCTATATTGATGTGAGTGTATTTCATATATTATATCATGTTACTGTTTAATTTTTATTTTGAGAAAACACTGTTCAAACCCCTATAATTATTTTTAATATATGTTAAGTGGTTGTGAGTAGAGTAGATAGAAAAAAGTAATGATAAATGTATTAAAATATTATTTAATTAAAAAAGAGAGCAAACGTAGTGAATTTTATATGGATGAGAATGGTGAATGGTATATGAATGCTCTTCCCATCCTTATACATTAAAAATCACTGTTTTTTCCTCTCATTTTCAAATGAATAATATTTTTTTCTTACATTTATTATTACGTTTTCTTCCTCCTTTACTCACAACCACTTTTTGAAAATATTAAAAAAATTTACTGGGGGTTCTATGATGTTTCTTCAAATATGAGGATGAACAATAATATTTTATCATTCGCTGACAACCATCCTCTATAATATAGCGGATGCACTCGTATAAAAATAAGGAACTAGATGTGAATACTCTAAGAGACATTGCTTTCAAAAGTAATACTTTTTATTAGAGTTTATGCTCACCTAATTTTCTTAAAGGGCTTAAGGTATCTGGATTACCAAACCATTCTTTATTGTTAAAGGTTGATGTTCCAGTAATGCTTCTAATAAATATTAATAAAAAATTGTTTGTATAATACAAATAGACTTAAGGTAATCTCACCTTGCAATCGTGTTCTAGAAGCGGAGATTATATCTGGCAATAACACTGGCAGTCATACATTCATTCCAAGATTAACTTTGACGCCATTAGACAGAAGAATTCCTTTCAAGTTTAAAAGAGTACAGTTTACTCTAGCCGTCTGTTTTGAAATGACAATAAACAAGAGCCAAGGAAAATCCCTTTCAAAGGTTGGATTGTACTTAAAGGAACATGTTTTCACACATGGTCAACTTTACGTCGCATTATCAAGAGTTAAAAGTAGAGACGGATTGATCGAAGTTGTTAATTTAGATGATCATGGCAAGCCTTCTAAGCTTCAAATGAAGTTTACAATGAGGTTTTCACACATTTGTGATTTTCACATGTAAACATTTGTGACACAATGAATATAGTTATTTATATTTTAAGTTATTATCGTAATCGTTATTTCAAAGAAACAACGTTATTTGTTTGGCCTCTATCGTGATCGGGTGCACACTTGTAAAACATGATTAAAACTTTAGTTTTCCTCATTCCGTCTTCTTCCCCTCTCGTGCATTCTTGTAGTGATTAATTGAAAATGTACGTAATTTTTTTTATAACTTAGTGATGGTGCTATAAGTTTTCATAAGATCGAGACATCTTTTTTTCATTATTCTCACACCAACTTAACATGTCGACATGTCAATACTATTGCCCTCGACTGAGCAAACTTATTCCAAAGCTCATCGCGTCATCACGTTAACACTATAGCCCTAGATATAAATGATCAAAGGGCGTCATCACTATAGCCATGTTTTCTTGTAGTGATTTCAATTCCGACATTTTGTTTATTTATTATTTTTTAACAGAAAACTCACGCACACTCTATATCTAATTCTAAATTAACACCAGTTGTATGTTACAAGAGTTAATTGAACTTACAACCTCTTAAAAAAGAATGAACACCCTTGAATACCATTAAAAGAAATATGCCTTTGGTTTAATATCACTGAGTGATTAAGTAGACATTAAATAATAACCATCGCGTCTAATATTGTTTCACATAACAAAATTTTAAAATAGTTCATGGTTTATAAAAAGAGTTGAATGAGAGAATTGCGTAAAAATGCGAAGATAAATATTGATAACTAACGTGCGTCTTATATAATAAAAGCAGTTATGTACAATAATCTCTTATAAAAACAAATCAAACACATTAAGGTCTTCTGTGCAACAAATATTAAGGAAATAATTTCTACAAGAAGAAGCATTAAAATATGTTTTTAAATCCTGAAGAAACACAATTTCTAGTTATAGTATAAAGTCCAACATGTTTGAGAATATTTATTTAAAAAGCTTATAATTTTGATATTGATATAAGATGTCAATTAGATTATCAAGAAAAATATTCAAAAGATGTCAGGTTTCAATAAGCAAATTGCAAGACTGTAGTGTGTTGGGATTGCTAGCTTAATATCATTATTATATATTATTGTGATTCAAGTATTCAACTACGCCGATATCTTTCTACTATACTCTTCTAATTCATAATTATTGTTGTAAAGTTATGACATTTCATATTTTTTATCTTCTCTTTTATTTTTTGAAATTGGAAATTAGAAGTATTAGAAGATTATGAAAGGGACACACACGTGTTCTTCAAGTAAAGAATCGTAAAATATTGTTGAAAAGTTAAGAATCATAAAAGGGAATATCACAATTTCAACTAATAGGGAGGTACCATGTGGCTTCATGGGGCAAAAGGAAACATTTGATGGCTCCACTCATTTCCAAGAGGGAACAAAACTACGGTAGATGTCCAACTATAAATGAAAATAAGATATTTTATTGTTTTTTATAATCGAAATGGATAGGCCGGTCGGTCTAATCAGTTGAATCGAAGAACTGGTTATAAAACCAGTCTGATTATATCTATGTAGATTTTTTTTTCAGTTACAAATCGGTTACAGATCCGACTGAGACTGGTAAGACAACCGGCCGGTTCATTGTTGGGTCCGATTCTACAAACATTGATTTGATTAAATTTAAAACTAAAACTCATTCAACAAAACCGACTTTCATCATGCATGTTAGCTAGATTGATAAAAGTAAAATTAGATAAGGTCATGAAACTCTTAATCTTTTAGCATAGGACGGGAAGTTACCCATCACTTGAAGATTGTCATCCAACTGATGAAAAAAAGTTTGGACATTTGGTTTCTAATTTTTGGATGTATCAGGTGATTGAATTTTTAATAAAAGAAACCATTGCTTTGGATGTGGGAGGGTACGGTGATTCAATAAATTGCATGGGTGGGTTGGGATAGAATTTTAGCACAAAAATTTTGATCACACACTGTGATCAAGATCTATGGCAACATAATTTGTATAGTATCAACATCACACACTATGATCAAGATCTATAGAAACAAAACAGAAAACAATGTATGTACACAATTTAATTTGACCCGCCGGTAGATACGAAGAACAATCACAATTGAGTATTAGAGTTGTAAGATTTCTTATAAACTTTATATATTATAATCATTCTTTAAATAAATTTATCAATCAACTATTTCATCATCTTACCATTAATTCAATTTCCTTGCATGCATTTTGGTAGTTCAACAATGTTATAGAACCCACAACTTAACTATTTCATCATCTTACTATTATCAATCAACAATGTTTTAGGTTATTTAAATGTTGTCTATTGTATCAAATATATTTTAGACTTTGCTGTTAAAAAAGGAAGAAAAGAAAGAGTGTTGCATGTTGAAAATATCATACTTTTATTAGTATTTGTCTACTCTTAAGATATAAAAATTATTGTGAAATTGTGCTATTTTACACTTACATTTTTCACTTCGGAGTTTTATATTGGTCTAATATTAATACAAAGTATGTTTTATAAAATAAAATTATTGATAATATATAAATGTTTAAACTTGTTAAATATGAATTTATAGTAAATAGTTATATGTCTACTTCACAGAAAGAGACACTAATGCATTAATTTATTTGTAGCAAATGGGTTTTAGCTAGCTAGGGTAGCCCTAAGTTTCCAGTTTCCTTAGCTAGAAAAAATCAAATGGTGATTTGCTGGTCGGTTTAAAACATGCTATAAACTGTATAAACCGAAACATTTAAAGCGTATGTATTCAGTAGGTTTAGGGTTTGAAACATGGAACTTCCACAACTGTAAATGTAAAACAAGAAAGAAAAACGCAGTATCGTTTAATCATTATCCCTCTTCAATTAGTATTCTTACTAAAAAGTGCAAAAAGTTGGTCGGTGCAGGTAATCATTTCTGTTTGCGGTTAGTACGTATTGTTACTATAACTTGATCAAAAATATGTATTGCTGTAAAGAAAATATCATAAATATATGTTTTTGATCCGTAGGGTAAACATATATAATTTCATCAGTGTGTATATAAGGGCGAGGATACCGCAGCACATTTTACAAGCAGAAAAATATAACATAATGGCTCCACCTAAGAGTAAGGGTAAGGGGAAAGCTGATGATATAACCAAAAGAAGAGAGAGGACATGTGACTACTGTCTCAAGAAGTTCAAATCACCACGGGATCTCAAGACGCATATGCAAGCCGGTTGCAGCAAAAGCCAGCTCGCCGATCCACCACCACCACCGTCACCACCACCATCACCACCGTCACCACCACCACCACCACTGTCACAACAAGTGACCCGATCATCAACCTCCACCTCCACCCTACCTCCGCCTTCTCAGCCGCACCACACACCCAAACCACTGCCCTTTGTAGTCACCGGGGCGCCTGCGCCCTCGGTGGACTCTGCCGCTACGAGATCCGGTGATGCTGCGACCTCCCACCCCCCACGGGATGCACTGAATAAGTAGGTCATCGTAAGAGTACGTAGGTACGTAGATGGGAACATGGTTTTGCTTGTGCATGTTCCCATTTTATATATAAATATAAATATATATGGTTAGGTTACGTTACTTACGTTAGGTTAGGATATAATCCATCTTTGTAAATGATTAATTATGGTGAATCCGATTTATTGTTAAGTAAATCGGTTCGTACGTTAAAGTTTAAAGTGATATATGAACACTTACATATATATATTGATAATTATAATAGAAGATTTATTTATCAGATTTATTTTCTACTTGCATGTTTATACTTACGTTAGCTAGTGAAATGAGATTTCTATATACTTAAATTGGTTTTGAAAGCATGCTGAAGCAATAAACTAACCTACGATCCATGACCGGCCAGTGATGAAAAACTTACATTATGACAAATTAAAAGAGTGTTCTATCAATCGAGTGATGCATTTCCAATTTTTTTTATTAGCCTTGTTAAATAATTACTCACATTAGTAATTAAGGCATACAAATTAGTTAAAATTAACAATTACTTGTTATTAGAAGTTAAAATACCTAGCTACTTTATTGTTTCCATAAAATTATTTTTTTTGGAATGAAACCGTGATTTGAAACCAACTGAGGAACTTGCGTGTGATCAGAAACAAGATATTCATGATTTCATGTCATGGACTTTATATATTACATTTTTATCCCTTCAACTCTCAAAATTAACCCTAGAAGTGGGGTGGGTGGGGTGGGTCTAAATTAACTCTTATCCTTTCAAAATCTATTGGAGTTAGAATGATGATATTAACTCTCCTTAACATTAAGGGTTCAAATTCTATATATTACAGTTAATGTGTAAATTAGTTGTGTTATAGAATTAATTTGGATTATGTTAGATTGGTGGCATGTGATCGGTTGTCTTTTAAGAAAAAAAAACATAAAAAAGACCTTGGAAGCATAATACGCCGTAAATACGTAACACTTTCTAATAATACACTATATATATTGATGCCCTCCACGAGGAAACAAAAGTTTGCAATTTATTTTTAGGCGTAATTAGTCATTTAGTTATCATGTCAGCAATTATCCCTGGTATTTATTGGTATTCGGTTTTGAATCCTGTAGTGCACATATAAAATGACGTTGGTTAAGCAATTACAATGAATTTTATTCAGTAAAACATTAAAAGCTAGAGATATATGTAATATCATATAATGCTGTTGGTAGTTTAAAAAAATTAGTTGAAAATTAAAAAAAGAATTGAGATGATTACTTTTTAGTTTATGGTATGACCGTATTGTATGTTGCATCATGCATGCAATTAAAGGCAATGAAGTTTACGACTCTACCTTAATTAAATAAATAATAGTTTTTATAAAAAATACTAACTATAACAAAAACTATCAAAAGTTATAAATCCAAGAGGTTTCACATTTTATAAATGATAAACCATAAATATTTCTTAAACTGAATTTCATTAAATCAAAAGCAATGGATTCTTACATAACTTAGAAACCAATTTTCAAAATAAAACTTAACCAGTGGGATGTTAGTCGTCCAATAATGGGCAGCTTCTAGTCCTATGCTAGGAGTTTTATAACGTTATTTGACTGTACCTGAATCAATCTCACATGCATGATAAAAGTCAGATTCGTTAAATGATTTTTAGTTTTAAATTTATTAATTTGTTAAGTCTTTAATTTCCAAAAAAGTATATCCGCATCATAACATTCACTTTAGACAAACAACTTTCTATGTCTTGTTCCTTTTTCCTTTGTGGTCATATATGTTACGATGGAATCATGAAAATGTGGTGCTTAAAGTTTTTGCATTAATCAGATCAGTTGTTTTAGTATCGCTTCACTTGTTGGATATTTGTAATCAAGAAATTAGTCAATTGAAGTCAGATTAATATAGTTAAAATAGAAAAGTCAAACTCATTGTAATTAGCGGAAACTTTAGGGTTAGTTTTGTTAGTTAATAACCGCTATTTGTAAGGGTATAAATACCCATGAAAAGACTCCAAATTCTTTGTTCTTATGGCTACAGGATCATCAATTACCTCCAATGGCCATGCTGGTGCTTTCTTGAAGAGGTTAAGGGCTGTGATTTCAGGATCTTAAATGGAGTCTACAATGTCGTCTATTTATTTTCTTAGTGTTTTTCATTTTTTATTGTGTGTGCTACTTATTTGATTATCTTATTGTCAGAAAAGATTATCTGTTTTGACTTCCAAATTGACACTAAACTCTTGATTTTAATGATAGTTGTATTAGTTTAAGAAAAGAACTCTCAAAACTGGCCTTTGTTGTTAAGAAACCAATCAAAATGTCAAGTAGCATGTTTATACTTTTTTTCAGCCATATGGGTTAATTTTTGGACTAACCTAAGTTTATTGTTTAATCAAGAATTTTTTTTCTGATGTAGAGCATTCATTGCAGCCTACAAAAACATTGGCCATGGTAACATGTCTACCATAGTTCATGATTAATCATGGTGGAATTCCCCTACGCAACGCACGGGTGGTTATACCTACTTTAGATTAATTCATGGTCGGTAGTTGACATTCCGCAAAATAATATAAGAATGTTAGTTTTTGGTTTGTCAAATGTCAACCAGATTAATTCATAAACAAAAAATGCAATGAATAAAAACACAGGCTTTCAAGTGGTGATTTAACCTTTTAATAAGAGTAAATTATAGAAAATGACCTTAATCTTTATAACAAATTAAAATTTTCAACCTTTAACTTTAATAATTACATTAGACAACATTTACGTAAATGGTTTGTTTCATCGTTGGTCATTTAATCTAACGGTCATTAGTTTATATCGTTAAGTTAGGTCACGTGGTTATTACATGAGTAGACATGTAAAAAAACATCCAGGCAGCACTATCCAAAATCGAATCAACGTATAGAAAAATATGATAAGTAAAATGTTGAGACCAACGAGTAACTCATTAAACAAATTATATATTTTTTTATCATCAATTTTTCTAAAACTAGTTTTATAAAAGAGTAAATTTTATGGTTGGTCCGGCCATGTGGTTTCATATAAATCTTGGATTTGGTCCCTATTCTTTAAAACTTGTAAATATAGTCCTCAAGCTTTAATTTTCCTAATACGCTGATTTGTTTTTTATTATGCCACCTAGATTTTTTTTAACACATCTAGCCTTATGTGATAACCAACTTACTTAACCTTGTGTAGTAATTACCGGCATGTAAACCTCTCAATTAACAAGATGACCATAATACAACATAAGGGAGAAAAGGTTGTAGGTTGCTTGTGTAATTAATTACATTTGTTGCTTTTAGTAGCGTGGAAAAGAAAAAAAGTTGATGGCATCGGTTGGGCTATTGACAATAAAAACTTAAAATTAACACAAGTTAACTTTGATGTAATAAGAATAAAAGATCATATGTAAAATATGATGTTTAATATTATCTAGACTTTCATTGTGTTTTTGTAAGTATATGTTCTAAAAAGTTTCGAGTGAATGATATGTTTTTGCTTTGCATGGTGCTTTGGTTTTTATACATGTATGAGAGCAAGAAAGGCCAAATCATGTGTAGGATTTTGGTCAAAGATGTATTAACTTTTAAATTAGTTTTATTAAAAGATTTGTTATTTTATTAATAACTAGGTTCTAACATCGTGTATTACATGGGTTAAATAAAATATTCTAAAATTAGTGAAAATTAAGGAAATATAGAACACTATTTTGATATAAGATATAACTAAAATTATGTGAGTAAATACTTTAGTTGATAAAATATTTATATTATTTTTTTAAAACTTTCATTTGATAAAAGTGTTTTTTAAAACTCACGTTTAGGAATAAATGTTAAGAAACATTTTGTTCTAAGAATATTATTTTAAAAAATATCATTTTTAATGAAAATTTCATTACTTCAAAACTATGGTTTTTAGTTATTTTTGTTTTCTAAATAATTTGCCGTATTTAATAAAAGTTTGCTTTGACAAAATATCATTTTTATAGATATATCATTGTTTAAAAACTCTGGGTTTCAGTTATTTTTTAAACTCTTTTAGAAAAACGGTTTTGTATAAAACTTTTATTTAAAAAAAGATCGGTTTTAGAATATTTTATATGTGTAAAAATATAAGTTGTTTAAAAAATTGATAGTTTTAAAAAAATTCATAAAAGTGTATTTTCTAATCAAAATATTTAGTTCTAATAAATTAAAAATATGTTTCATAAAAAATATTGATTTTAGAAAAATTTGAAATGTTTGAAATGAGAGAGAGAGAGAGAGAGAGAGAGAGAGAGAGAGAGAATCCGAGACAATTTAAAAATTAGTTATTTTGATTTTTTAAAAATTAATATATCATTTGGTCAGGAAAAAATAAATGATAGAATTAATGAAATAGTAAAATGTATCCAAACAATGTAATCATTTATTAATACAGGTTATTCACTCGGTTTGAATTTTGAAATTATAAATTTTGTTTGCAAGAAATACCAATAATAATTGCATGGTCAGCAAAAGCGCATTATCAAATAATGCAGGGTAAGTAAGTTATGACTTTTTCTTATAGGGTATGTTATTGATACATTCAATTTATTTTACCATCTTTATATCCTTCTATACAATCATATAGATACATGGAGAAAGATATAGACAATAGGGTGTCTCAATAACATAAATGGGTGTTTGTGTAACCCAACCCTTTTCTTATCTTATAAAATTTAAGATTTATTGACCCGGTCATTGCACCAAATAACTAAATATAAGATTTTAAAATATTATTACTATTAAAAAGATAAAAAAAAACTTTTTAGAATAATAACCAAATCCTATCTTTGTTTCAATTAATTCACTAATTAAATCATTCAACTTCATATCCTGATACTATAAACTATATACAAGGCATAGACATTTCTTTGTCTTCTTTTTAATCTATGCTTATATTGATAAAACTGGTAATGTGGATTAAAGTAAATAAATTAAATATGTTATTTGAATAAGTAAACAATAAACCATCAGGAAAAAACACAAATAAAACAATTAACCTATGCTTCCTTGAAGATCCAAATTGCATAAGACATTACTGCAACAATAAAAGTCAAACACAAATAACTACTGCCCCTTCTAGTTCCATTCAATCAAGATACAAATAACACAAAAAGGGTTGCGATTTTGTTTTCCATTCAATCAGGGCAACACAAAATTGAATTGTGATTACTGACCTACTTAAGATATATAGAATATCACAAAAAAAAAACAGGATGCTTCTTGTTTTCAGATTTTGTTCGATTGTGGTTTTTGCCATGTGTCTTTCTTGATGAGTCGTTTAGTCGTGGATGCGTTCTAGAATTTGATTGGTTCTTGACTTGTTTTCAACATGTGTTATTTATTTAATTAATAATGTATCTAACTTATTTTTAATTTCACATCATAAGCATAGACTAAAAAAAATAGAAAATGAAATGTCAGGGATATTGACCTGCTTTAAAAAGCAAAATATAAAGTATAAGAGCATCAATGTAAAGTTGAGTGACTTATTAGGAAAAAAAATGTTTTTATTAATTTTTTACTAAGTTTTCCTATTAAAAATATGCATAAACGACTATAAAACTTGAGGTCTAACGTGCCACATAGTACGGATCATCTTAGGACCAACGGGGTTCAATCCATGTACGAGGGTAACAATGATGTTTGTTTTATATAGATCGGAACCAAAGCTTTGTTGGGTATTTTTGTCATTGAATGTGTGCCACCTACGTGTTTCAAGAGAATAAAACACTATATTTGTGTTCTTGGTGTATAATAGCCATAAAAAGTAGATCTTGTTTTCCATATTCAAGATTCAGTTTCAAGGCATACACATGACGTACTAGTAAAATAAATCATGTGTTTTCCAACTCACCTGTAATAACTTGTAAACGATATGATGTTGATCCAATATATGTGACTATGTTTAAGAAAACAAATAAGAGACGTAATTTGATTTATGTTTCCTTTTAAATATAAACAATTTCGAAGCTAGATTACATAGACATATGTCTTCTAGTTCTTAAGATCGGTTCAAGCGATCCAACTGATCCGACTAGTAAACCAGTTTAACATCTTGTTCAACTTGTATGGGATAAGTTAATAGCTAGAAAATAACAAAGATACCATATTATTATATATATACTAATTACCAATTTGTTTATGTATAATAGGTTGTACAATATGCTAAGTGAGTTGTACCCACATTACCTTTTGTCTTTTTTTGTAATCTTTAACTCTTTATTAGATGTTTTACTTTTCGTCTGTGTGGTTCAAAGCTTTTACGTCTACTTTTCATTCGGTAAAGTTTTTTTAATACGAGTTATTTCGGTGTTTGTGGTCACTGATAGTGTGTGTGGTGTTACTTGATATGGTTTTTCGCCCCCCGCTGCATCGTGGGGGGCTTAATACTAGTTAGTGATAATCACAAAAGAAAATGAAGGGATAGCGGGACAAATGCACCACCATCATTAAGCATATGGTTTATTATAGTAAGATAATTTTTAACTATTATTTACGGTAAACGCATACCTCTCTAAGGGGCCGCTTGCTTCCCAAAATGTTTTGCAAAGGAATTGGAAATGGAATTGTAAATGAAATTGGAATTGGAAATGAAATTGGAATTGGAATCTTGTTAAAAATGATAACGTGTTTGGTTGGTCAATTTTGAGTGAAATTGGAATTTTAGTTTTGAACATTCCATTGGATTGTTAAACATTCCATGGGTAAGTGGAAGGAATGTGAATTCCAATGAATGAGGGAAAATTTTCCAATTTCAATTTCATCGGTTGACCAACCAAACATGATTTTGAATGAAAAATTTTCCAATTCCAATTCCTGAAAATTCTGTGAACCAAACAGGGCCTAAAATTGTCTCTTAATTTCTTTTATTGCTACATTATGTGAGACTAGAAACTTTAATGAATATAAATAAGAGATGTCACTAAGTCAAAACTCAAAAGAAATCAGCAATTATTTTTATTATTAGATCTTTACTAAATAGATGATTTACTAAAGTTAATACTTTAAGTTCAAGACATTTTATTTATAACTAGACTTTGGCGCGCGCGTTGCCGCGCGTATGCGAGTTTTAATGTAACCTTATACAAAATCAAAATGAAGGTTCAAAACCACAAAATCAGTAAAATATACAAAGTAAAACACACCAAAATCTCAAATCCATAACATACCAGAACATGCAGAACCCAAAAACTAAATCAAAGCCCAACACCAACACAAAACAAACGAAAATCAAAGTCGCAAGAAAGCGACACAATCCAAAATAAAAAACCGACGAAAATCAAAGCCCCGAAAAAAGCAAACAAAAGGAAATTCCACACCTTAATAGCGAGAATCGTCAGGGTATCGATAACGAAAGAAAGAAAGCAGGAACCCGGAGAAAGACAACGTCAACGAACCCTACAAATCAAAGACACAAGATCTAACCAACTTAATGAATTACTCCTAAAGGTTCACATCAAACTAGTGCTAGTTGATGCGAGTTACTTCGGAAACAAACGGACTAAAGTCAAATTCATTTGGGGTATTCTCTCAATTCCAAAAAAGCAACGGGATCAAGTATGAGTTGTCGATCAGAACATCTATGGATAGAACCTATAAAGGGGGCTCGAAAAACAAGTAATTTCTGCTGGGCTATTATCCTTTTTTTAGGTTCATTGGGATTCTTGTTGGTTGGAACCTCGAGTTATCTTGGTAGAAATTTGATATCTTTATTTCCGTCTCAGGAAATCGTTTTTTTTCCACAAGGAATTGTGATGTCTTTTTATGGGATCGCAGTCCAGATACCAAAAACCCAAAAAAACCCCACCCCAAAATCTCGAACTTACATCCAAAACAAACCATATTAAAATACAAATAAACAAAAAAAGGAAAAAAAAAGAAAAATTAAAACACAAACAAAAAACAAAAGAAAAACACAAAAAAAAGGAAAAACCCCCCACCGACCAAGCCTTTTAATAAGAATAATAATATTCTTGAATATGTTGGGTTAAGCTTTGAGTTACAATACTATACATGCCTTAATAGAGTATTCAATCTTAATAACTCAAGATCATCTTTCACAGCCTTCCCAATCAGCAATCACTTGTGGGCTGCTATAAGTTCTTGGTTACAAAAACAACCTATTTATTCTTTTTCTTTTAAAAGTCTAATGAAAATTAATGAGATGGTAGCTGAAGATAAATGAGTAAATCGTATTATAATCATATTTCAATCATTCGCTAACTATATTAAAAAATCTTATAGTTATAGGTTTTATATTAATAATTCAAGGTATGTTGTAACTACAATGGGACAACATTAAAATAGAAGTGTTAAGCTAAAAATAATATCGAGCCACAAGCAGTATAATTTATTATATTTTAGTATAAAAGATGCATAAGCAAATAAAAAATAACTTAGAAGTTGCAAACAGTCATATATCGATCTTTTTCTTATGACCAACTTGGTTCAATCCATATCTTATCACAATGACCATAATCTCTAGTTTCTGATAAATCGTCAGCAAAATTTTCTTGAACATTTTTTTCCTCAAACGTGTGATACTTGCATGTTTCGAAAGAATAAAACACTATCTTCGAGTCCTTATTATCTAATAATCTTGGAAAATAGATCTTATTCTTCATCTCTGGTGATGTGGCTTCAAGGCAGATACATGACACATCAGAGATATAAATCACGTGTTTTCCTAAATCATATATCATCTCCCATTCTTTCGTAGAATCATCTAGTTTAAACACCTCAACTGATTCTCCAGCCACACCCACAATAACAAGTAAAAGATGTTCATCACAAGTTGATAGAAAGTACTCTGCCGGAGATATGCGACAAGTTCTTGGGGCTTTGTCTACAACCATCACCTTAGAGAAATTTCCTTTACTCATATCTCTGAAAGCTTCAATTCTTTTGTTGTTGTTACACAAGGCATACATGTCTTGGCCATTGAATGTTGGAAAATGAAAAGAATATGGATCGTCACTGCCAACATCCAAAGGATATGTACGCCATGATCGTTCCCGAGATACAAAGTGGATGCGGATAGCTACGCCATAATAGTAAGGTCTCGTAAATCCAACAACTATACAATCAGGAGAAGTAGGTGGTGCTGAGAAACAAATGCTTGTTAAACAACAAGACTTTGGAAGCTTAAGGATATCACTTGTGAATGGATTAAAGAACACCATTTGTCCATCATGATTGTACATCAACAACCAACCATACTTGGAACAATATACTTTGTAACCATCATTAAGTTCTTGGGGTGTTTTTATAAAGTACCTATCACCACATATTGGATCTATAAATGTGATAATGCCTCGAGAATGTTCAAAAATCATTAACCATGGTGAGATTAATGAATACATCTGTAATCTCCTTAATGTAGTTTTGTTGCTCCATTGAATCAAAGGTGCTGCTAAATAGCAACTTTTGCATGTCGCACGAAACCTCATGTATTCAACACCAACACAGAGCTCCATAATCATCTTCAAAATATGAAAGGGGAGTCTAAGCAGTTGTGAGTCGCTTGTTGTGCTATCAAATTCAACATTAACTTGCCTTATAGTTATCTTGTTCTCTGTGTACTCGTCTACTTGCTTCGATTTAGGATGATCAACTTCTAACCTACATAAAGTACAAAGATGATAATAAAAAAAATTTTCCTGCTAAAAATAAATTAATTGAACCTTATATTATCAAAATAGGATTCAAGCAATACCCGCAATCAAGCATTGCCCACACTACCACTTGGCTTTCTTGTACAGTTAAAAGTTGCCTTGCAGACAAAGTTATGGTTCTATCTTTGACTTGGTATGAGATAATTCTATCCATCTCATCAAGAATATATACATACCCTCCTATCTCTTGAGCAACTACAGACTTGTAGAATATAAAATATGAGTTACTAGTACTAAATTTCAAGAAAAATATAGCATCTTTGAGGTCTTCCATTTCCTCCCACATCATACTAGTCATATCTAGCTTAAACAAATACACATCACGGATCCTCATTTTATCTTTAATGTATATTGCAATATAGAACAATTCTGTATAAGATCCTTTCAAAAAGCAATAAATGTTATTAAAACCAAAAGTGGGATGATGAGGGAGTTCCACAAACGGCAGTAGACTTATTACAACTTCTTCACCTTTAACAATAATGTTAATCTCTGTGACAAACTCATAATCCAAATCCATGCTCATAGCATATATCTTACCATTGCAACAAGTCGGACATCCTAGAACACAATCTACGCCACTTATGCTTTGGAGCTGTTTAGCATATGACATTTCAATCCATTTTAATCTTTTTCTTTTACAGTCTAGCCGGCAAAAA